>JAAAKG020143413.1:0-11368 GCA_010014905.2 Druon quercuslanigerum
CCTGGACGCTACACTATGGCCCTGTATTCTAGTAGTAGTAGTGTAAACAAGATATGAAAGTCAGGTTCTCGTAACAAACTGACGGGAATTTTTTTTTGGGAATTTTCTAATTCGGTAATATTATAAACTGTCGTGAATTCAATTTTTTGGGCAATTTTATTATTTGCGAATTTTATTTTTCGGGATTTTTCAGACGTACCTTGAATTTTTTGAATTATTTCAGGATACTTATGAAGGTTCCGAGAAATTTTCAATATATTTCAATAATTTTTAAGAATTTTTAAGATTTTAGGGTATCTTTAAAACTTTTAAGGCATTTACAGGAGCTTTAAATTTGAACTATTTAAGGAATTTAAAAATATTCCAAGGATTTTTAAAATTAATTTCATTAATTTGAAGTGATTTTAAATCTTTTGAAATATTGTAGGATACAAAATTTTCTAGAATTTCGGAAGATATGGAGCAATTTTACAGGAAGAATGAGATTTTAAAAGATTTTAAGAGATTTCACGTTTTTTACAAGATTTTCGAGGATTTCAATGATGTCAAGGGATTTTAAAAAAGCTTTCAATGTATTTTAATATATTTTCAATGATTTCAAAAAATATCGACATAGAATATTACTGAATTTTATAATATTTTAATGCATTTTAAAAAATTTGTTTGTGAGGTGTGATGAATTTTATAGGGGTTTAAAGATTTGAAGAGATTTGGAATTTACCCTGAAATATTTGGAATTCTCTTGAATTTTAAGAATTCTCTGGAGGTTTTTTAATTCACTTAATTCCTTGGCATTTTCAAGAGCTTAAAAAAATTTCACAGTTTTGTAAATGATTTAAAATAATTTTTCTTATTTTAAACGATTACAACTAAAGTTTTTTTATTGTTTTGAGTAATTTAATAGGCTTTAAAAGGATATAAAATACTTTAAAATACTTTAAAAGATTCTCAGGTATTTTTTAGTGCTATAAAAAGTTTTAAGGGCTTTCAAAAGATATCAAAGGGTTCGAAATATTTTAGGAAATTTTCAAAGATTCCCAGAAATTTTATATTTACTATTTCAGTAGTTTAAAGGTTTTCAAAGACTGAAATATTTTAGTGTATTTTAAAAGATTCCAAGTCATTTTCAAGAGGTTTAAACAATTTTAAGGGATTTCCAGGAGTTTTAATAATTTTAAGAGATTTTAATATTTCAATGGATTTCAAAGAGTTTTTCACCAGACATGAGTGATTTCGTAGGCTTTCGAAGATTTAAAGAGATTTTCAAATATTTTGTACAATTCCTTTGCAATTCACCCTGAATTTTTATTAATTTATCTTTAGTTCTTTTAAATTATTTTGAATTTTTTTAAATTGTCACTTAGTCCTTTACAATTCGATTAATTTCTCCATTTTTAAAATTTTTTTCAGTTTACTTGATTTCTTTTTAAATTCAGGTTGATTTTTTATGAATTTCATTTAATTCTTCTCATTTCTTTTACATTTCTCTTAGTTCACTCAAAATTTGTTGTAATCAATCAAATGTTTTTCAATTTTCAAAATGGTTCCAATTCGTTTGAATTCTTTTGAATGCATCTTGAATTGTATTGTAATCATTAGTCACTTTTTGTTTTAGAAATTAGTAGAGCTTCAAAGATTTTATGATTTATAATTTTTCTTGGAATTCACCCTGATTTATTTTAAATTCTTTGGAATTTTTTTAATTTACTTGAATCCTGCTAAATCCACTCAGTTTTACTTAATTAAGTGAGTTTAAAAAAAATTTAAAGTCTTTATTTAATTGATCCTGAAGTCTACTAACCTCACCTTGAGTTCTTGGGTATTTCATCAAATTCTTTGAATTCTCTTGAATTTTTCTAAGCTTATTTCAAACTTACTGAATTCAATTTGTTTTTTTTAAATTGTTTTAAATTATTATTTTTTTAAATTTGAATTCACCTTCAATATTGATAATTTTCATTAAACTCTTTTCTTTGATCTTAAATTCCTTTAAATTCCATTCAATTTCACGGAAACAAATTTTACTTTTTTGATTTTTTAACATTTTTCCCAATTGATTTGAATTTTTCCGAAATCTTTTGTGTTTATCCTGAATTTTTTACCCTTTGAGCGCAAAAAAATAACCTATCAGCTTGAAAAAAGTGTCCTTTGGTCCTTATATTTTATTCCGTAGTGATTTTGATGCCTGGTGTTGAAAAATTAACTTTTTTGTATAGAAAATTCGTCTTTTTGTCCTAAACTTCAACAGTTTGGTCGCAAATTCAACTAGTTTGCAGGAGATTCGTTCTTTCATTGAGAATTAAATACCTTAAATAAAAATTTAACCTTTCCATTTTTGTTTAATAATTAACCTTCTTAGTTGAAAAGTCAACTAATTGTTCAAAAATATATTTATTTTGTTGGATATTTTTTTAAGATGAAAACTAATTTTTTTCGCCTGAAATTGAACTATTTATTGAAAGTAAACTTTTAAGCTAAAACTTCATCTTTTTGTGTTGAAAAGATAACTCTTTTTTGCGTAGAAGATTCATCTTTTTCATTTAAAAATTCAATAGTTTGGTAAAAAATTCGACTTTTTAGTAACAGATTCGTTTTTTTTATTGAAAATTAATTTTTTTAAATAAATATTTGACCTCATTTTTTGTTTAAAATCGAACTATTTCATTTTCGTTCACAAAAATTTATTTTTTCAGTTTAACATTCAACCGTTTGTTTGAAAATTAATTCCATTTGTTGAAAATTCGTTGAAAATTCTTTTTGGTTTAAAAAAATCATCTCGGGTGAACATTTAACGATTTGGTTAAAAATGTATGTATTTTATTAAGAATTCGTATTTTTTTCGAAAAAAATTAATCTTCATCTTTAAAAATTTATCTTTCTGTTTGAAGATTTAATTATCTGATGTAAAATTCACCCTTTTTGTAGAAAGTTCGTTCTTTTATCTTAAAATTACACTATTTGGTTAAAAATTGATCTCTTTCGCTGAAAGTAGATTTTGAAGCTTAGAAAATTATTCTTCTTGGTTAGAAATTTCACATTCTTTATTCAGTGTTTTTTCTTCGTTGACTGAGAAATTTTTCTTTGTGGAGGGTTCATGTATTTTGTTGAAATTTTTTGTTTTAAATTTTAAATGAAGAATTTTCTTCGGTTAAAATATTAACTTGCATGTTAAATATCAACTTGTTGTTGTGAATTCGACTTTTTTCTTAAAAATTTGTAACTATTTCTTTAAAAATTGAAAAACTATTCACGAAAAAATTAAGTAAAAAAAACGAAAAATAAGATCTGATAATTAGTTTTTTTTGTGCGTAATAAGGATCTTTTTTTATCCTTGGTTAATATAATATATAATTTTGGTAAAAAATTATGCTGCTTGGTTTTAAAATGTAATTAGTTTATTAGAAATTTATGTGTATTTTTTAATTCGTATTTTTGGTTTAAAAAAATCATCTCGGTTGAAAATTTAACTATTTGATTAAAAATATATGTATTTTATTGAGAATTTAAATTTTTTAGAAAAAAATTAATCTTCTTCTTTTAAAATTTTTCTTTCTGTTTGAAAATTCATCCTTTTCGTAGAAAGTTCGTCCTTTTATTTTAAAAATTGCACTATTTGGTTAAACATTTATCTCTTTTGTTGAAAGTACATTTTGAAGCTTAGAAAGTTATTCTTTTTGTTAAAAATTTTTACATTTACATTACATTTTTTATTAAATGTTTTTTCTTTGTTATCTGAAAAATTATTTTTTGAGGAGGATTGGAATATTTCGTTAAAAGCTCGTCTTTTTTTATTCATTTAAACTTTTTTAAATTTTAAGTGAAGAACTTTCTTTGGCCAAAATATCAAATATTACATTTTGTTGTTGTGCATTCGATTTTTTTTTCTTAAAAATTTGTAACTACTTCTTTAAAAATTGAACTTCTTTTCACGAAAAAAATTAAGTAAAAAGAAAACGAAAAATAAGATCTGATAATTAGTTTTTTGTGTGTAATGAGGATCTTTTTTATCTTTGGTTAATATAATATATAATTTTGGTATAAAATGATTCTACTTGGTGAAAAATGTAACTATTTTATTAGAAATGTATGTGATTTTTTTAAATTCGTATTTTTGTTTAAAAAAATCATCTCGGCTGAAAATTCAACGATTTGGTTAAAAATGTATGTATTTTATTGAGAATTCTAATTTTTTTCGGAAAAAATTAATCTTCTTCTTTTCAAATTTATCTTTCTACTTGAAAATTTAATTATCTGATTAAAAATGTATCTCTTTCGTAGAAAGTTCGTCCTTTTATCTTAAAATTTACACTATTTGGTTAAAAATTTATCTCGTTTGTTGAAAGTAGATTTTGAAGCTTAGAAAATAATTATTTTTGGTTAAAAATTGTACATTTTTTATCAAAAGTTTTTTCTTTGTTGACTAAAAAATTTTTCTTTGTGGAGGATTCAAGTATTTCGTTGAAAATTCGTCTTTTTTTATTCATTTAAACTTTTTTAAATTTTAAATGAAAAACTTTCTTTGGTTAAAATATCAACTATTACATTTTGTCGTTGTGAATTCGATTTTTTTTTAAATTTGTAACTACTTCTTTAAAAATTGAACTTCTATTCAAGAAAAAAATTAGGTAAAAACAAAAAGAAAAATAAGATCTGATAATTAGTTTTTTGTGTATAATGAGGATCTTTTTAATCTTTGTTTATTATCAGAAACTCAATCGAAAATTATTAAAACATACCTTTTATTTTATTATATATTATTATATAAATATAATAAAATGTATTTTTTATTTAATAATAATAATAATTAATAAAAGTGAGAACTCTTTTTAGAACATAAAAAAGAAAAGGACTGAAGAACAAATTGCTAAAAGTAAAAAAGAGGAGGAAGATAGAATCCAATTTATGAAAGAAATGGCTGCAAAAAAAGCAGCAGAGAATTTAGAAGTCATAAAAGAAGCTAGAAAATTGATATTTCGTCAAAAACCTCAGTGTCGGCTCATCAATAGGGCCCTTCTCACATCTGAGGTGAATATTCTCAAGTTTTTTTAATATTCCAATACTTTTCAATTACTCTAGTTTCAATTACTAGTGTCTCAGAGAATTAGATGCTCAAGTTCAATTTAAAAAAACTCTCCAAGGACTTGATAAGGAGCAAAGAATTGAATCTATGGAAAGACTTAAAAAGGATCTTGAGAAGTTCAATGAAGAGGAAAAGAAAAAAGCGGAAGAGCTGGCTACGAAGAACAAAATTTATGCAGAAGAATTGAAAAAACAGTTGGGTTTTATTTATTATTAAAATTTTATTTAAAATTTAATTTAATTATTATTAATTATTTTTAATTGCAGAATGCAAGGGAACGAGAGTGACTTAAAGCGGCTGGAAAAGAAGGAAAAAGAAGCTGAGAAGCAGGATTTAATAAATATGGGAAAGGAACTTGAACTTATGAAGAAATGTGAATTAGAGGAGGTATTAAACAAAATTATTTAGTTGTCTTTTTTCTTAAAGTTCTGTAATTTTTGTAACAATTTCAATTCTACTATTATTTCGATTTCGAGACATTTGTAATAGGTGTCAGTGGTTTGGAAATGATTTTAAAGATTTTAGGGTATTTTTTAAACTTCTAAAGCATTTTAAGAGCATTTAATATTTTACGGAATTTTAAAAGATGCAGGGTGGCCGCTGGACCGGGAATTTTCTGAGACCAGGAAAACCCGGGAAATGACAGTGAATTTATTTCTTGAATAAGAATTTTACGAATTTTCGTTAGAAAAATTTGCCCAATTTCGATTTCAACAATCTTTTTAAATAATTAAAGTGTAGTCTTTAAGATTTAAACAATTAAAAATGTTTGAAGTTGCAATTTTTTGTTTAAAAAATATTTTTATCACCTGTGAATATAAATAAATCAATTATTTTTTAAATTGACCTGTAATTTGAGTATAAAAAACTGAACAATAAATGATTTGACAAAACGATTCTAAATTTGTACGTTCCAAATTTGAAAATTTCCAGATTGTAACTTAATATAATATCGTTTATTTCGATAATTATTTGTTTCAATAAAAATTTTATTGATGCTTCATTACAATATTTTTAATTTGAAGTCTTCGTTCTCTCCTTATATTAATTTTTATATTGAATTTTTTTATTAGCTTTTTTTATTAACTTTTTTAGCCTTTAAAAAATATAAACGAGCGTTTGAAACTTAATAAACTCTTTTCATCTTACAAATAATTCCATGATAATATATTCGCAACTTAAGGCTTTTTTTATATTTAAAATACTGTTTAAGTCTAAATTATTCCATTTTTACCCTAATTAATTTGAATTTTTTTAATTTAGAAAAAGAATAAGTATTTAATATTAAGAAATATTTCGAATATTCAAAAGTAAACAAATTGAAACTGAACTATTTGACATAGAAAACTTTGAATCTCGAGAATTTCGAAAAGCTTATAAAGTTTTAAATTTACAATGTTAATTGTTCCATGTAAAAAATGTGAATTTTTTAAATTAAAATTGTTAATTTTTGATGTATAAATAACACTTGAACACATTATTTTTAGAATAAATTGTAGTACTTTTGTGAGATATTCAGAAGTTTTGAAAAGATTCAAAATTAATTTAAAACTTGAAATTATTTCAAATTATTTAAACGAAGCTTGTTAGCATTGTTTTTCAGAAATTTCAAATATATTTCAAAATTTATCGAATTTTTTCTACGATTTTTATAAAATCCTGCAAATTGAAAATATTTTCTTTAAATCTTCCAGGTTCTTTCTTCACAATTTTTAAAAAACTCTTAAGAATCTTTTTAAATATTCTGTTAAAATAATTTGTCGAAATAAATCATTTTCAACTTTCCTAGGAATCTTCAAGAAAATGTTTTTTTCTTTTGAAGCCTTTCAGAATTCTGGAAAAGATTAAAAAGTTTTTGCTTGAAATCTTCAAAAATCTACATTTTGTTTTAAATTCGGATGTTGGTATATGCACCGAAATTTCGCTACGAATAGCCGAATTTTATCGAATTTTAACTTATTTCAAATGATCTAAAATCATTTAAAGTTCTAAATTAATTTCGAATCTTTTTAAAACTTCTTAATATCTTTTAAAATTACTCTAATTTTTTCTAAAAATAATAAGTGTATAATTTTTACTCATAAATTTAAATTTTAAGGAACTTTTTTTTTAATTTGCAGGATTTTTTAAAAGTTGTAGGAGAATTCTATTCATTTTTGAAGATATTAAAAAGTTCCGAAAAAATTTCAAAAATTATTCTAAATTGCGAAAAATTTTAAACCACTCCTAGGTTTCTCAAGATTTTGAAATAAAATTTTTAAGTTTGTGAAGGACGCTTAAAATATTGAACATTAAAAGAATTTAACTTCTACTTTAATGAACTGTTAAATTAAAAAAAAAATATTTAAAAAATTTTAAATTGTCAAGCCTAAAATGACTTAAAATAATGTAATTTTGAACATTTGTAAAGTTCATTGATTGATTTTTAATTTATTGTATTGTAAAGTCTTAAACTCAATTGCGAAACAGAGAAAAACCGGGCATTTTTTTTCGATTAAAATTTTTAGTAATTTCAATAAATTTCAAAGCGTTAAAAATATTTTAAGACAAAAAATTTTCTAGAATTCGGAAGATATACATATTTGAACATTTTACAGGATTTTAGACAATCTCCGAGGATTTCAATGATTTGAAGGGATCATAGAATTTCACGAGATTGTATAATATTTTAGTGGATTTCAAAGAATTCATTCAGGAGAAGTGAGGACTTTTCGAGGCTTTCAAATATTTAAAGAGATTTAAAATTATTTTTTGGAATTTGCCGTGAATTTTTTTTATATTCACTGTAATTCTTTTGATTTTTTCAATTCAGTTTTCTAGACCTACTGAACTTTACTTAATTCACTGGATTTTTTGTGATTCAATTTTTTTATACAATTAGTCATTTAACAAATTGATAGATAGTTGAAAAAATGTAAGGGATTTCAATTATTTTAGGTTATTTTAAAGAATTGCAAAGAATTTTTAACTAATTTCACAAGAAGTGAGGAATCTCGTAGAATTTCAAAGATTTAAAGAGATTTTCAAAGATTTTTTGGTATTTTTTGGAATTAGCCTTGAATTTTTATTAACTTATCCTGAATTATTTTAAATTCTTTCGAATTCCTCTAAATTTACTCAAATTTTACTCAAATGAATAGACTAAAAAAATTGGTTATATCTTGAATGCTTGCAAACTCACCTTAAATTCGTAGCCGTTTTATCAAATTATTTTCAATGCGCTTTTAGTTTTTCCAAATTAATTTCGCACGTATTGAATTCAAAGAATTTTCCCATATTCTTGAATTGTTTTCAATTCAATAGTTGCTTTTAAATTGCAGCTTAAATTTTTATCAATTTCGTGTTTTTCCAATTCATTAAAATTCTTTTGAATATTTTTCTAGCCATTAGCAAACTTTTTTTGTTAGAATTTAAAAGAGTTTCAAAAAATTGAGGTGATTGGAATTTTTTCTTGGAATTCACCCTGATTTCTTATTCATTTATCCTGAATTCATTTAAATTTTTTGGAATTCCCGTGAATGTTTGTAAGTCACTTTAATTCTTCTAAATTTACTAAATTCAATGCAAGTCAATAGATTTAAAACAATTTTTTTCATATTTTTAAAATCATTTTCAATTCACTTGATTGCTCTTTAAATTTGGCTTGATTTTTTATAAATTTCACTGAGTGCTTCTTATTTCCCTTAAATTCTTCTGAATTCACTAAAATTTTACTATTAAATAAATGGATTATTTCGATTTAAAAAAATGTTTCCAATTTATTAAAATTATTTTTAATTGTTTTGTACACATTAGTAACTTGTTTGGTTATAATTTAGAAGCGTTTCAAAAATTTTAAGTGATTTGGATTTTTTCTTTGAATCCACCCTGAATTCTTATTCTTTTACACCGAATTCTTAACAATTTTTAGGAATTCCCATGAATTTTTGCAAGTCACTTTAATTTTTCTAAATTTATTAAATTCAACTTATGTCAATGGATTTAAAACAATTTTTTTCATATTTTTTAAAATTATTTTGTTTAGAAATTTGAAGGGTTTTAAAAATGTGGAGTGATTTGAATTTTTTTCATGAAATTGACCCTGAATTCTTATTAGTTTACCCTAAATTCTTTTATATTCTCTGAAATTCTCTTGAGTTTATTATTTCACTTTAATTCTTCTAAATTTTATTTTTATAGTTTTTATTTAATTGATCCTGAAGTCTTTTAGCCTCGTCTTAAATTCTAAGGCATTTCTTCTAATCCTTTTGAATTTTTCTAACCTCATTTCGAAGTTACTGAATTCCATTAAGCTTTTTTATATTTTCGAATAGCTTATTTGATTTTTTTAAAACTCACCTTGACTTTTTATGAATTTCATCGAATTCTGTTCATTTCACTTAAATTCTTCTAAATTCACTTAAAATTTACTGAAATAAATGAACTTTTTCGACTTAAAAGAATATGCCAATTCATTTAAATTATTTTGAATTGCTTGCTAGTAATTAGTAACTTTTTTGGATATAAATAAGAAAGGTTTCAAAAATTTTGAGTGATTTAAATTTATTTCTTAGAATTCACCCAAAATTCTTATAAATTTTTTAATTTACTTTAATTCTTCCAAATTTTCAAATTTTTGGCTAATTCAATTGATATTTTACAAACTTTTAAATTTATTTAATTGATCCTAAAGACTTTTAACCTCGCTTTAAATTTTAAGCATTTCATATAATTCCTTTGAATTTTTCTAAGCTCATTTCGAAGTTACTGAATTTAATGAAGCTTTATCATATTTTAAAATTTCTTACAATTCATTTGATTTTCTTTGATTCACCTTGAATTTTCATGAATTTTCTATTTAACAAAATTTTCCAATTCACTTGAATTATTTTGAATTGTTTGCTAGTAATTAGTAACTTTTTTGGATAGAAATTAAGAAGGGTTTAAAAAATTTGAAGTGATTTGCATGCTTTCTTGGAATTTACCTATAATTATTTTAAATTCTCTGGAATTCTTTTAAAAAAATTTTATTCGCTTTAATTCTTCTAAATTTACTAAATGCTGCTTAATTCAAATGGTTTGTTTGAATTCGTAAAAGTTTTTATTTAATTGATCCTGAAGTCTTATAAACTCGCTTTAAATTCTAAGGCATCTTTTTCATACTTAAAAATTGTTTACAATTTATTTGATTTTCGTATCTCACCTTGAATTTTCATGAATTTCATCGAAATCTTTTCATTTTCCTTAAATTCTTCTAAATTTACTGAAATAAATGCATTTTTTTTATTTAAAAAATTTACAATTCATTAAATTTTTTAAAAATTGTTTGCTATTAATTAGTAACCTTTTTTGGTTAGAAATTAAGAAGGGTTTCAAATATTTGAAGTGATTTAAATTTTTTTCTTGGAATTCACCCAGAATTCTTTTAAATACTCTTGAATTTTTTTAAGTTACTTTAATTCTTCTAAATGTTCTAATTTCTAGCTAACTCAATATATTAAAAAGAATTTTTTTAATGTTTTTATTTAACTGATCCTGAAGACTTTTAACCTCGCTTTAAATTTAAAAGCATTTCATATAATTTCTTTGAATTTTTCTAAGCTCATTTCGAAGTTACTGAATTTAATGAAGCTTTTTCATATTTTAAAATTTCTTACAATTCATTTGATTTTCTTTGATTCACCTTGAATTTTCATGAATTTTCTATTTAACAAAATTTTCCAATTCACTTCAATTATTTTGAATTGTTTGCTAGTAATTAGTAACTTTTTTGGATAGAAATTAAAAAGGGTTTCAAAAATTTGAAGTGATTTGCTTATTTGTCTTGGAATTCACCCATAATTCTTTTAAATACTCTCGAATTTTTTAATTTACTTTAATTCTTCTAAATTTTCTAATTTCTGGCTAATTTAATGGATTTTTAAAAAACTTTAAAATGTTTTTATTTAATTGATTCTGAAGTTTTTTAAACTCACCTTGAATTCTAAGACTTTTTATCTAATCCATTTGAATTTTTCTAAGCTCAATTCGAAGTTGCTGAATTCTATTAAGCTTTTTCACATTTTAAAATTGTTTAAAATTCATTTGACTTTTTTTAATTACCTTAAATTTTCATGAATTTCATCGAATTCTGTTCATTTCTCTTAAATTCTTCTAAATTTACTCAAAATTTACTGAAATTCACTTGAATAAATTTGTTCTATTTAACAAGATTTTCCAATTTACTTCAATTATTTTGAATTGTATGCTAGTAATTAGTAACTTTTTTGGATAGAAATTAAGAAGGGTTTCAGAAATTTGAAGTGAATT
>JAAAKG020143414.1:0-11368 GCA_010014905.2 Druon quercuslanigerum
CTATAGTTAAACATAAAATATGTTAATCCTGAACATTTAGATTTTACGTTTGAACATCCATTTTTCTCCGTGTAGTACCTCAGTTTGATATTTATTGCAACAGGTACATATGCGAGATAAGTGGCGGAAGTATCCCCACTCGAACGGAAACACACAAGACGAGAGCACGTACATAGAGAGTTCAGAATAGGCTGGAAACTCGCGCGTCAAGAGTGATCATAGAATAATGCGCAAGATGAGAAACTCACCTGTCGTAAATATATATGTACTTAGTCGCTACAACAATTTTGATATTCATTTTGTGTAAATTTATAGTAAAAAATAGGCCAATATAGAACGCGCATAATATTAATGTAGAACCAGGATAAGCACGGAGGTGTTGTTGCATGCAAGGCGAGGCTAATCGAAGAAGGCAACGCTATAAAAGTGAGCGGTCTTAGAGATAAGGTTATTGGATGTTAGTTTTGAAGAGGTAGTTGTAAGAAAATTTTTTCAAAAAATGAAAGTGTAAGCAAGTCAATTTTTTAAGGGCAGCAGGCCGAAAAATAAACGTTTATCTAACAGTACTCATCAAAACGCAAATTCGCTGACTGACATTTTACCTCCTCATTTGAACGTTATTTATTTAGTCAGACGACAGTGCACCGACTCGCTTGTAATTATTGAGCACACTACCTAATTTTAACTCTCCCTTCTTGAGAGGCGCAGGTCTTGATGGCACCAACGGCTTTTGAATATATTTTATACACTTTGAAAATTATTTCCCGGACATATTTGTATAAAATTTAATATTTAAGCATGATATTTTTTACGAAGCCTTTCATTTTGAGCACTTGATGTCGTTGTTCCTGGGTAGCTTTTTAATTTTTCTACTCCACTTTAATTCCCATCCGAGTTGGGTAGATGAGATGCTGAAAATTACATTGATTACAATATAATAGCCCTCCAGAAAACAGCAACACGTCTTTTTTATTATTTGTTCAGATACACATTTCTTGAACAGTCAACAATGCCATTGTTCGCCAAAGCAGCGCCATCTAGCAAGAATCGAAAAAACCTTTCAAATCAAACTTAAGTATTTTTTATGAGAATCTGAATCTGTAAAAAATATAGGTTTCTCTTTGAAATTTTAAAGTTAAGCCGCCTTAAGCGTTTGTCTGTGGAGGCACGAAAACACGCTATTTTTATGATTGCGTTCTGAAAAGTACTTTTTACTCCCTAGGGAGTAAAAATTAGAGCTTTGGCCTTACTTTATAGGCATTGAAAAAGGCTGAAATCATGCATGTGTATATAATTCCATACTTTTGGTTTAGATAAAACCATGTCTTGGTATTAAAGAAGTATTTTATAAAACGCGCATTTTCAGTACAGTCATTTTTTTAAATCATGTAAATATCCATTAATTCAAAGTTTTTTCTTAGTGCTAAGGTACATAACTAACACTAACAATTTCAATGGAAGTTTAATGAAACACATTTATTTCGCAACTTATTACATGTAGATAGCAAACTGAGTAAATGATAAGGAATGAGCTGTGCCATATATAAACGAGTGAAGCTGATTCAAAACTTCTCACTGACTACGACACGGGAAGATATTATCTCTAAGAATCAGTTCTGTGTATGTAACAAAATGAAGCAATTTATTCCCACACTGCTGTTCTTTACCTATATATTGCTTATTTCTGTTCGTAAGTAGAATACAATATAATAATAAATAAATCATAAATTCTAATATCTTATATCGAGATTACATCTATAATCAAACATATTTGTTTTCTATTTCAAACATTTGAAACATATGTGTACGCATATGCATACGTGTCCATATTTTTCTTACTTGCATAATTATTTCACGAAAAGAGTATTTTATTTTTAAGTGGAAGGCCGCATCGATATTATCATCTGTGGTGCTGACATATGTTACACTAAACCGTAACATGCGCGTGCCTAATAAATTAATTATTATCTGAAACTTATTATATATACTTGTTTTAATTTTGTTATACTTCTAATTTAAATCCATTGCCACGCGGATTTTCAAATATACACGTCGACATTTTCATCTGGGTTGCTAACATATGTTACAATAGAGTCTAGATTGTTAGATGCATGTGTCAATTGGTCCCCTTTGATAAAAGTTGACCACGAATATTAAACAAATTAAAGTACATATTCTTAAATTTTTTTCTGAGATTTCTTCTTATATATAAATAAGTATAATTAAATGTATTACTGTATTGAAACTCAATTTACGATTTCTAATTTAAGAAAAAAATTATTTAAATATTACATTTCTAATAGGTAAAAGTAAAAAACAAATAGTTTATAATATAATTTAAGTATAGATTTGACCCTATCTAAAGAAAGTGTTGTAACGACATATGTGTTGATAATCTCGCAGTGATTGTTTGTTGCAAATCTGATTTGCTATTTATTACTTTAAGTTGTTTTATATCTTGAACAATTAAATTTTTTAAGTAGAATTTCAAAAATGCCTTTTAATAAGAAACATCATATAGAAAACGTTCTCACTATTAAAAACATTTTTGCTATTTAACAGAACTCTTGCACGGTTAACTCAAAACATAAGAAATTATCTACTTAGTTATTAGGAATATTATCCATGTTGTATCTTATCCTTTTCTTTAAAAAATGAGTATTTTTATCAAGGCTTTCAGTATAAAATCATAAATCATAATATTTTAGGTTGTGGTAGTTTTTTTCGACGAAAATGAGCAAATTTTAATGGAAAATCATTACATTTGAAAGAATAAACACTTTTATAAATTTACGCTTTTTAGTCGGGAAGCTAAAAAAAGTCTGCTTGAAACACCTAAGAAATAGAAGTGGGACGATGGTCGTGGGGGCTAAAGCGTAGGCTTTGGACCCACTCTGTCGGCTTGCGGGTTCGATCCCCGCCTCGCACTCTGGAAGAGCCTCGGCGGCCCATGCGGTAAACACTAGCCTAGCAAGGGAGTTGTTCATCTCCGGAAAGTCGTCGGACCGGTACCTTTAGAGAAAAAGGTTCTCTAAGTATTTGAGGCTGTTGCACTTGGTGGTTCGGAACCCACCTTAAACTGTAGGTCCCCCTCCCACCACCAAGTAAATGTGTAGTAGGTGTGTTATGGAATAGGAAGAAGGTGAAAGAAGAAAATGTAAACCCTTAGGGGACACATTAGAAGCTTCCACAGAAATCCAAAACACCTAAGAAATACGTCACTAAAGCTTTATGCAGAAACCGTTTCTAAATTTTTCTGAACTGTAACGGAAAGTTCAGCGACGGTAACTGCATAAAATTCCAGTCACATGTTTTAGAAAATTCTGTTACAGCTTATCAATTTTCAGTTCCTTAATTTTGATATAAAACATGTAATCTATATTTGTCCTGAGAATATAAATAGCAAGAAAATGTAAGTAAAGTTAATAGAAATCACTTCTTATGTATCTATGTTATATGTACACTCATTGTATGAAATACAAAATCAAAGCCCATCTTTTATAATCAGAAATATTGTTTACATTTGATTCATTAAGTTTATTATGTGACTCTATAACTTAAATGATTAGACAAAAATGTTCTCATTCATTTGTATCAAAATAGTTAAACCTTCAACCAAAGGAATTAATTATCAACTAGAATATGAATGTTGCAAAAAAAAGATTTCTTAACAATGTAGTTCAAGCAAAATTTTCAAAATAAAAGTTAAATATCGAGAAGCGAGAAGTGCGCATGCAACTGCGCATTTCTTTCCATTACGATAACTCATATTTTTTGTTACCATTTAGGAATTTTAGGAAAATATTCGTGATTTTCAGAAACCGCTTCTGAAGTTAAATAAAAATTTAGTAAATTTACTATAAAATTTACTGAATTTCGTTTTCAGCATCCTAATTTCGTAAATTACAGTTACCTATAAATGCTCAAAAATCGCTAAGACAAACTCTGAACAGATTCTTTTGGCGAGGTTATCAATTTGTTGTACAGTCAAAAGTATCTATCAAAATCGTTTATTTTTTATAATATCTAACGAGCCATGTAACTTTAAAAAATACTCATTAGTTACCGAGAGAGAGCGCATATTAGTAAAGCCAATCATTGAAAAAAAGGGTTTTCCGAGATACCAAGATAAACAATTTACACTTCAGATAGTCTCATAAACGAAGACATTTTTCATGTTTAGGCCTCGTTAAGGCCTTGGTTTGTTTTTCACCAAAAAAATTTGTTGACTAAACACCTGTCGTCCCAAGTTCTATCTGAAAACATTAAAGATGAACGGCCTCCTTGGCTGCCTCCCTCATGGTCATGTACTCTGCTGACGTTGTTGTTGACTGATAAGTTTCTTTCTTGAATACCAGGATATTACAACTTTGTTCATCATAAAATTACATTCGGTGAAGAAACGCCTGCCATCTATGGATCCTCCCCAATTGGCCACCAGATAGCCCACCAGAGAACTCTCCTTGTGTCTGTCGAAAATCTTACATTCGCCAATGCCCTTCAAATATCGAAGTACTCTTTTCGCTGCGTCCCAATGAGTTCTGTTGAAGCAATCATTAAATTGACTCAACACAATTGCCGTGTGAGCGAAATGTGGTAGTCATTACATGCTGTCCCGTAGACATTCCGTGGTGTACCAGGTTGTCCAGTGCGCACTTTACGTGGTCAACCTCGTATTTGTGCATCCACAGGAGCTGGAACATCGAATCCAAGAAAATCCTCGCTTTCCGAAGAATTTTCTTCATCATAGCCACCTTCAGTATAGGAATCTCTTGCACATTCTTGGTGACCGTAAGATCAGAGTCTCGATTTTGCAGAGATTAACTTTAATAACGGGTTCGTCGCATTCTGTTTCTTTAGAATCACTTGACGATTTTTTTTGATGAAATTCTTTCGGACGAAAATCCTCGGAACCCTCGGTCGAACGGATCGGAGTTTTCTCCAAGAAAATAACATCCCTAGATGTGTTAACCTTCCTCTTATCCTTCAACCAAACATGGTACGCCTTGGATTTCACGTTGTATCCCAGGAAAATTCCTTCTTCTTCTCGCGGCTAGATTTTTTCTAAAACTGGTGATCTTTCCTTTACCAAAGCTACATTACCAAATCTGGAGGCTTTCCAAACCAAGTTTAGTATGACGTCTTTTCGTTAAGCTTTTTAGAAGGTGTACTATTGCGGATGTGTCCATCAATGTTCTTTTACGTTTTTCAAAAACTCCGTTCTGCTGTGGATTGGAGGCAGCTGTTAATCTTCGCATTATTCCGTGCTTCTTAAGTAATGTGTTGAAGCTTTTCTTGTCCTACTCCTTTCCGTTATCTGTTTGTAGGAGTTTGATTTTTTTCTCTAGCTGCGTGCTTACAAGTGCTCTGAAATTCTCAAACAAACTGGATTGCGATTTGTCTCGTTACGTGCCTCGAATTCTTCCGCGATCTTGGTTCTGAGTGTTTACAAAGACAGAAGTTCATCACGTTATGATATCGCATACCTAAAATTCTCGAAACAATCTGGTAAGCTGCGCAAAAGCATCACGGTCAGTAAATCATTGTAGATTTCGACCTCCAGCTCTGCTAACTTGTCTGCGACGTCCAAAAAAGTCAAGAATGTTCTCTTGCATCATCGTCATCCTGCATCTTCATGGACGTCAAATGATTCAATAGTGCAGCTTTCCGCGCTGGACCCGTAGACAGATAAATACCTTCCAACTCGTTCTAGATTTTTGTGCGGTCACACAACCCTTTATTTGTTTGATTCGAGACGCGTCGCTCACCTTCGTCTTTACAGCGATCTGTAGAAGAAAACATCGAAGGTGACGTGAAACTGGCCTATTCTTTTGAAGAACTTTTGAACAACTGAATTTCAACGATTTTCGTGAAAAATAATCAAAAAAGGTATTATCTGTAATTTAAAAAAATCTGTGAGTATTGCATATTTTTGAATGTCCAGGGCCTAATTTTAGATATGGATAAAGTGCAATCCTGAATATGTATCTCGGAAAACCCGATTTTTTCACTCATTGACTTCTCTAATATGCATAACCAATCAATACTTTTGAAGCTACGGAGCTCGTTCGGAGGGTAATATAATTACCTGCAAATCATATAATTACAACTTTTATGATCAAATATATCGCTGAGGAGATATTCTCCAAATGTTGATGATTCTGAATAAAATTTAAAAGAAAGTCTGTTTTTATTATTTGAAATATGTGTTAAGATTCATGAGGTTTGCGGATCCTTTAACTATCATTAAAACAGCGGCTTTTTTGTGGATTCAGAAAAATCTGGGGTCGATATGAATTAAAATTGTACAAAATTCCGGACCTGAAATCGAGTTTTAGATTTAATATACTGAAGAATAGAGGTCGCGAGATGCATGCGCTTGCGTCAAGCAAAGCTTTTCATTTACGGATAATAAAGATTTATAAGAATAACTACTTATTCGTTTCTGTCTACCAATTTAAAACGTTTAAACTGAGATTAAGGCATGGGCAGTACTGCTGTAGGTCATCATTGATATCGAGTCGAGCGGTCGAGCGTAAATACTCAAACCTCGATATCTCGGAAACTCAAGTCCATTGGATTGAAAGCAAAATATTCACCTATTGAATTTTCATATACTTATACCCTGTAAAGCCTCAGTCGAATCGACGACGTACATCTTATGATCTCTCCTTGTTGGATTGTTTGGATTAGATATGAAAAGATTTATGCGTCCATAGGTTTTTCTGATAAAATGATAATATTTACTTCCCAGCTTTCAATATTCAGATAGTTTATATAAAATCAAATCAACAGGAATTTACATAAATTACAGAATACGAGTGATTCACTTAAGCCATTTCTTTTATTATGTTTTAAGCCTCTTTAAATGCGTTTTTATTATTACAAGCTTATAAACCTCCTTTCTTTGTCTTTTGACAGAAATATCATTAGGCGTGCCACCAATACTACCAAGAACAGTAGCACGAAGAAAAGTTACTGAACCAGAGCAAAATACAATGGATACGTATGGCACAAGTAAACGCGAATACCCTTATAGTCGCATATTGTCAGATCCGTCTAGTTCATCGCCAAACGATCCGGATTTAAGAAATAAAAAAGGGCACATTAATCGCGCAGGTAAGTTATCTCGAGTCAGAAATATCTCCAAAGTGCGAATTTCTTAAGATTGACAGAGTTCCCAGGTTACGAACCTAAGTTTATTTATGTTTAATATCCCCATATTACAATTGTATAAATTATCGAAATGCTTCTGGTCAATTTTAGATTACCTACATATACGTTTCAATGATAGTTAAAAATCATAGATTATATTGTTTTATTTTTTGGTCGATACCATCTTTTATTTTAAGGGTGTTATCATATCTTTATTTAGCCTATCACGCCGCCCCCATACATTATATTCTGTGAATTTTCTAATATCTCCACTTCATAATTGCGGGGTAAACTTTCGACGACGCTATCCTATTATGAGGAGGCCCAAAGAACGGGAAGCCCTCGTTGCTTATAAAAACAGCGATTTACCAAATTCCGGAAAGCTGAAGCCAGATATCATCTGTCTAATTTTAATGGAAATAATAAAACAAAAATTAATAAATGAATCAGTTATATATACCTGAAATGAAAGAACTGATTGCTTAGTTATACCTGTATTACAAAAAGCAGTACGTACTACTGTTAAATGTGACATTTTTTTCTTGAAGTGTTACAAATTCAAATAGAATATTTTAAGATCTTATAACCTGTAATCAGGTAGCTAAGAAACAAGTTTTTTTATAACTAACTATACTCTGATTGATCCTGGCTCCCAGTTTGCCGCAGTAAAAACAAAATATTCCCTTCTGGAACCGAAATCGGTTGAAGTCATGCCATCCCCTGTGACAGTTCCAGCACGTATGTCCGGGTAGAGGCATCAAGAGTTGACAAAGACTCTTTTGCAGCATCCAGTGAACGGGTAATGAAAATAAGAGATTGTTGGATCCTGTTAGATCTCCGGTTCCGGTTGCGCCTCTGGTTACGGCTGCACCTCCGATTCTAGTTGGATCTCCGGTTTCCGTTGCGCCTTCGGTTACGGTTGGATCGCCAGTTCCATCTGGATCTCCAGTTCCGTCTGGATCTACAGTTCCAGTTGGATTACCTGGGCGTTTTCTTTCTCAAGTTCCCGAGGTACTTGGTCTACGTGGTCTAACCCATTTCTTTCTGGGAGGTGCTGGTTGTCCAACTCCTGTATGCTCATCGGCAGGTACTGGCGTCTTGAGAGATCGCTGGAAAGGAGAGAACACAGTCTCTCTGGTCGATCGGTACCCTTCGGTTGCTCAACAATGGAGCCTGGTTGATGGCGCGGTGTCTCCGTAAGTACCAGCGACAGGAATGACCCCGGAGTCTGCGGAGCTTCTGCATAGTCTCTGGGCCAAATTTGGGAATTTACTTCCGTCATCTTCTCTTTGTGAAAAGAAGTCATTCTTAACAAGGTTCGGATCTATCGACCAGTAGTGTTTTAAATCTTGAATGTAAGCTTTTTCAACTATTCCGGATTCATCTTGAATTTCATAAACTACCGGTGATATCCCTTTTACCACCTTGAAGGGAACCGTGTATTTCGGAGACAACTTCCTCGCAATGTAATCTATAGCCACCGATAACGTATGAGTCCTTCGCCACACTATATCACCTACTTGGTAGCGAATATTTCGTCTACAGCGATTATAATATTTCGCCTGACGGTCGGATGCTATATCCAAGTGATGTGCGACTAATTCTCTCAGAGCCAGTCTAGGCTCTCAGCCGTAGTTTAAGAGCACTGGCGATGCGCGCGTGGAACTGTGTTCGGCCGTATTGTACGCAAAACGAATATCGAGATGATGTTTATCCCGGTACGATGATCACCCTCTACAAAAGATGATATCATGGTTTTAAGCACGTGATTTAACCTCTCAGAACGGATTAGCTTGCGCATGGTATGGTAGGGTAGTAGAGTGCCTAATCCCTAATTCCGATACGGCCGTAGAAATCATTTTATTCATGAATTTTGTGCCATAATCTGTAAACAGTACTTCAGGAGTTCCCCATCTATAGATAACCATTGAGTAAGCATTTCGTGGAAAACCAGGACATATTGGTAACCGGAGCGACTAGGTGGAAACGGACCCATCATGTCCGCTGCCACCCTTGATCAAGGCTGCTCGATCATTTCTGACAGGTTTGTCATGCTCGTACGTATTTTGCAACGCCGTTAAACATGTCAGGCCAAAAGTAAAGCAACGAAAGATGCTGGAAAATTTTATCTACACCTCAGTGTCCAGAGGTCGTGGTATCGTGTGCTTCTGTTATCGCCCTGTCTCGAAGCTCCAACGGCAAGATCAGCTTCCACGCCTCCAAATAAGGCAGCAGTGGATCAGTAAGGTGGTCGGGGCGATGGCAATAGAATTTATTGCCTTCCACAGATCGATCAGTTTCACCAATAGCGCATACTACCCCAGAGTCGGGCTTAAACATGTGCGACAGTGCATTTGATAAACGGTGAAAGGCCCCTTTTCTGTGTTTGATATCAAAAACATGCTGTAAAAATTTGAGGGCACATCTGCCCATTCTCCAAGTAGGATCTCTCAAGAGATAGAGTCATATCATTGACAAATATAATCAATTATATGGTATTCAATCTCAATTATTAAGATTGAAATAATTCAATCAAATTTTTAATATAAAATCAGAAATCATTTTAAAAAAATCAATCTATTACAATCAATAATTATTTATTAAATATTTTCTAATATTCAAATGTTCCAATAATAATCGAACCCACAACAATCAGTAACTAGTGCATTCTATACATGATATTCAACCAGCACCTAATCGGTAGCGTGTTTCTTTTGTGGCACCACGTTGGGCTCCGCTACAAATATTTTCGGCGACAACGTAGGAAAAGAAAAATTATAATTAAACCCAAAATTTAGTCCAGCTCAGGATAGAAGGATTCCGTGGGGTCGAAAGAAGCTACAGACCACGCTGACATGACGCTATTTGCTTTTCATTAGCAAAGGTCGTATTCTCAACCACAACGGCACATTCACAACACTAAAATAAGCTCACATTTTAATATCTTTGATATTTAATTAGTTCTTCCGAAGTTACAAACAGGCTTATAATTATTTAGAAAAGTCTTTCATATTGCTTCTTTCCTTCTAAATTACTCTGATAATTTTACAATTGATTCTAAAAAAAAATAGTCCTTTATATTATTCTATTACTATCATTACTCAAAATGGAATCTCTGCTTCATTCTAGTACCAAATTTTACATTTTCTTCATACCAAGTTCACACAAAATATCCCAACAACAATTACCTAATTTCAATCAATAATAAATACGGAGAACACATACGGAAGAGAGAAAGCTAGACGCCTACCCTAACTCCTTGAAACCCAAAGTCCCTTTTTTATTTATCTGCGTTGACAATAAAGTAGACTCGTTGGTTTAGTCTTTGAAGTCGTTCCTTCACAAAAATGGGTACTCGACGATGCACGGCACGAGATTAGGCACCGTACTGCTGCTCTCGTCCTCCCCAATTCCATCAGTCCCGCCAGAATTGCCTTGTCGCACCAGCATCCTGATATGAAGTACAATATCTTTCCCCTTTTGTTCTTAGCTCCTAAATAATAAGCACAGCATAACTCTACTTACATTCGACATACCACTATTCGACAATAATCTATATTTAAACTTAGATTCTAAATTAAGCGTGTGCCGGCCATGGAATTATAGCGGTCTGATCTGCGTTACAGAACTAAAATTCAAGTTATTATTTATTTAATAATATAAATCAAATATTTATAAACAAATATATTTTTTCAGTCTGGACCTGTTTTTTAAATTCTTCTTAATTTTAAAGAGTGGACTAAACTTTTTCTTGATCTGGTAAAAGTTTGAGAGTGGGTAGTCAAAAACTTTCCAAGCAATGAATTTTTGAATAACGGCTCGCGCGCACGAAGTGTATAATATGTTCAATTAGAAACATAAAAATATACGATTTTGCAAGTGGATTGTTGTGTTTTACGTATCGCGTAGGTATTCGAGTCTCGGTCCGAGCGAGTCGCGCTGCGGTACACTTCGAACGCGCAAGCCGCTATTGAAAAATGCATTGCTGCGAAAGTATTTGACTACCCACTACCAAACTTTTACCAGATCAAGAAAAACGTTTAGTCCACTCTTTAAAATTAAAAAGAATTTAAAAAACAGGTCCAGACTGAAAAAATATATATTTTTATAAATATTTGATTTATATTATTAAATAATTAATAACTTGAATACCCATTACCAAACTTTTACTAGCTAGAGAAAAACATTTAGTGCACTCTTTAAAATTGATATA
>JAAAKG020143415.1:0-11367 GCA_010014905.2 Druon quercuslanigerum
CTCTAGCAATCAAGGGAATAAAGTCAATGCCTAAATTTAATCTCTATAGAATTTAAGTTAACTGAAAACAAAGAAATTAAGTAACGTAACAACTGGTACCCCTGGTGGGACCCTAAGATTGAGTAATGTAACAAGATGAAACTTGTTTTATCAAAAGGGCATTGCGCTTCAGTGCTATGAAATCATTTGACAATCATCTCAAAATAAGTGAATAACGGATCCAGAAAGTTGTATCGTGGCAGACATCAAGATGCCATGAGAATATTTGACGATCTGTTCCAAGCAAGTGAATCGCGAAATCAGCAAATTAGTGTACTGACAGGCTGCGCCTGCCTGTACTTAACTGTCTACTGTAGCTGCGCTACATACACGCACGGCGCGCCACGCGAGATTTTGTTTTTTAATCCATTTAGTACCCCCATGAAAAATTTGTGTAAAATATATGTTGAAGTAGACAATAAAAACTTTTTTGTCAACGAAAAAAACTAGAGGTGTATCTCTAAAACATAACCTCAAAAAATGTTCAAAATTTTTTGAACATTTTTTCCCCCTATATTTTGTTAAAAAAGTTTCATAATTTTTTTCTAATTAGTCTTACGGGTGACTATAACATATAGGCCCTTTCTACTTTTATGTTGAAAAGTCAATTCAAATCTTTTTAGACGAAAATTCAATTCTTTTTTGTTGTTGAAAATTTGACTTTTTGACTTAAAAATTTACATGTTTTAGTAGAATTTTCAATTTTTTGGACAAAAATGCAACTTTTTGGTTGATAATTTAACAATCTTGTTAAAATGTCATATTTTTTTGGTTAAAATATGTTTTAAAACAGATTTCATCTATCTTGATTACAAATGCAACTCTTTTAGCAGAAATTACATTTTTCTTGGTTAAAAATGCAAGTATTTAGTTAAAAATTCAACAGTTTTGGTGAAAAGTCATACATTTTGGTCGAAAATTCTGCAATTTTGTTGAAAATTGCACTATTTCGCAGAAAATTGACTCTTTGTTCAATTTTGACACGTTGGTGTTCAAAAGAGAACTAAAATCTTTTCTGGATGAAAATTTAACTTTTTGTTTAAAATTTATATTTTAGCTGAGCAGGTAAATTGCGATTATTATTTTGAAGGGGGAAAAAATTAATCATGAGCCCCCCCCCCCCTTCCCTAGTTTTTTTTAGAAAGCAGTTTTATCACCAATTGAGACACGGGCATCCATATTCCCATGTACAACCGTACCTCAATCAAGTATATTAATTAGCATTTAGCTTAGGTTTGATACTTGAATTTAGTTGATACATATCGGTAATGATCAATTTAATTAAGTTAAAATAGAAGGGTTCTTGAAGTTTCGTTATTAAATAATATTTCAGTAAATAAATATTAGTTTGTTAATAACAATAAGAGAAAAACTTCAACGAACGTTCTATTCGCCCTAGCTTCTTAATTTTTTTTGAATGACGAAGTTAGGATCGATTTTAGATTAATGTCTAAATTTCAGTTTTGTAGAATAATTATTTATATTTTTAAATATCAGCTTTATGCTCGGTTACCGAGAGCGAGCTTAGACTAAGTAAGTTCAATCGTTGTATGATTTTTCGAGAAGATAGATCCGCTCTTCCTTCCTTTCTCTCTCTCTCTCTCTCGGAATAAATACCTCAACAGTTTTCAATTACAACTTGACACTTGTGCTTAATGCTCTTTGAGTCATCCCCCTTTTCGCTTAGCTTTAGCAGTCCATTGTTCACCGCATGATCATCTTCTTCTTTCGACGTGTCATGCAATTTTATCCTGGGTTCTCCACGGAAATCGTAGTGCCAATTCATGCGCATTAGAATATTAGGATTTGGTTTGTTGATAGGGTTTGTTGGTGTTAGAGGACAGCTTCTACGGTGCCAATTCCTGAGTAGCCGATTGTGTTTGTTTTGTTTCGCGTTTGGATGTGAACAGGGTCGTTGGCACTAAAGGACATCCTCTAGGGTGCTAATGCCTGAGCAGTCCAGAGGCTTCCCCTCTACGGTGTCAATTCCTGAGCAATCGTCACTAGAGTAATCGTGACGAGAGCCGATCACGTCCTAATCGCTGGAAGCCATTAGGTCGGGCTCGACAGGAAGAGGAGGTCGCACTCACCGTGGGCGACGCGAGCAGCGATCCGCCACTCGACGAGAAGAATTAACAGAGCGGGTCTAGCGGAGCGAATTCGCATAGCCGCGGGTGCTGCGCCACTACGAGTAGCCGGTTCGGGCTATGACCCAGAGGACCCCCACCCCATCATCTAAAGTGGATGGAACTTATTAAGAGATTCGCCGCCTAATCGAGTGGTCAAAAGGGGTCCCAGGAAGAAGAGGCTTATTCTGGGCCGAGGATAACTAAATTTGCGGGTACCCTGGTTTGCGCCCGAGCCGAGGTACGTCTTCCCGCCCGTTAATCTGACTCGCCGAAACTCTTCCCCTACGGCTGGGCCTAGCCGACCCATAATCCGAAACTGCCCTTATTCCCCACCTTGCCCGTGGGAATTAAAAATTGCACCCGCGAAAGCCCTTCCGGCACCGGATGAGTTGCTGCAGTTCCGAATCATCCCCGTAGAAATTAGAGAAACAGACGCAGACCGTCGACAGCCACCATCTCCGATACCCGACACAATTGCGGAGGCCTCGTCTTCTGACCATCCGCCAGCCAGATTAACAACGAAGCCAGTTCCTCAGACGATACATTGTTGCTTTCCGCTCTCGAAACGCCGGAGAGGTTCTCACCATCACTCTTACAATCGCCACCTCCACTTCGATTAGGGTTTCACTGACGATCGCAATTTTCGCACACTAAAAAGAAAAGGTCATTGTCAAGTGGCCGCTCACCAACTCACATCCTTCCAGGTTGGTGGCACTGCTTTGGACCTCCCTGCAGTAACCCAGGACACTCAGCGAATATTAGTCGCGTTGCCGGACCTCTGGCCTCGCACCTGCCACACATGGACGGACTCTTCGTCTGGCAGAAGCGGATCAAGGGGGACAACAAAAGGATGCCGTTGCACCCCCCCCCCCCTCCCACTCCAGCCAGCGAAACGTTCCGCAATGAATGAGAGGGTTGGACACGTGGTTCGCTACGCACGCAGGCGGAGAGCCCTCCCGCGCCTAAGAATAACTAGCGCCCGGTCAGCGCGTTCTTGCCACCGCTTTTTCACCGGTTCCTACTACCACACAGTAAGCATACTTTCTCTCGTCCCACATCCTCTACTCTCCGTCAAACTAGGGATAGAAAGTCGAAACAATAAGCCGACTTTCGACTTTACCATCGACTCTGAACTTTTCGACTTTCAAAGTCTTTTCCGACTTTTCTGTACCGCAGAAGCAATTTTTTAAGATAATTTATTAACTGATTCTCCTTTGAAGAATTATTTACTACATACACATATACACGCACGCACGCACGCACGCACGCGCGCTCACACACACACACACACACTATTCATTCAAAAATTTTCTACTAAAAAAGACGTATTGTAAAAAAACAGAAATTTTTAACCGAATAGTTGAACAAAACAGATTAATTTTCTCAAAAAAGAGAAATTTTTAACAAATTACAGAAATTTTCAACTGTCAATTGAAATAATTTTTTAAAAAACGTTCATTTTAAAAAAAAATTACAAAACTGTTTAATTTTTTACCGGATAGTTGAACATTCAAGCCCAAAATATGAATTTTCTACAAAACAGTTGAATTTTCAACCAAATAGTTGCATTTTTAACCAAACACATTAATTTTAGACCAAAAAGACGAATTTTCAACAAATTAGATCAATTTTAAGCTTTTAACTGAAATACGTTTTGAAAAAACATTAATTTTTAATTAAAAAGATTTCCATAAATTTTTCTATTTTGTCGAGTACTTGAACTTGCGAGTCGAAAAAACGAATTTTTGCAAAACAGTTGAATTTTCAACAAAAAATATAATTGTTAACCGCAGAAAGTAGCATTTTTGACCAAAAAGGGTGACATTTTGATATACATCTTCAATGTATAAGAAGGAAGAGCGGAGAATTCGGACTCTGCTAGTACTAGTGATTATCAAGAGTATCGATCTTACACATCCGAATTCCCAACTCTCGCCTCGACGAGCCTTGCTTCTTTCGGTCAATAGATTAATTATAACCAAACATTTCAAATTCGTGATTCCAAAAACTAGTAATGGTAATATGCAGGTTTCCAAGTAGTATTTCTTCAGAAAGGATTATAACTGATAACTATCAGTACCTATCAAAGGTTATAACCTTATAATAAGAATCACGAATCTTAAATAATAGAAATAGTAAGTTTCACACAAATCCAATATGTCAAATTCCAGAATAATAATGATATAGAATTAAGGTGGTGTATAGGTATTGTTAACCAAATTATTCTTTCGTATATAAACTTTGTAAACCAAATATTATCATCTAATCAAACATTTCAAATTCGTGATTCCAAAAACTAATAATGGTAATATGTATAGGTTTCCAAGTAGTATTTTTTCAGACAGGCTTATGACTGATAACTATCAGTACCTCTTAAAGGTAACCTTATAATAAGAATCACGAATCTTAAATAATAGAAATAGTAAGTTTCACATAAATCGAATATGTCAAATGCCGGAATAATAATGATGTAGAATTAAGGTAGTGTATAAGTATTGTTAACCAAATGATTCATTCGTATATAAACCTTGTAAGCTAAATGTTATAATCTAAACGACGGGAAATAATATTAATAGCTCACCTTAGTTCACAGTAATAAATCAAGTACAGCGTTAGTAAAATAGTGAGAATTGTAGTGTAGAGAAGGAGAGAGATGAGAGTTGAACACACACGATCGATGATGGAAGCATACTGGCGCGCGGGCCTCACAGAAGGAAGGTGGGAGGCAACTCGCGAACCGACGTCCCTTCTCCACTCGCACTAGCCGGAGTGGGATACTCGGGATGAGCTAGTGGTACGCGGGTCCAAAGCTTTGGTGCGCGGCCTCGTGCATGGTGCATAAGGACCCGCGTTAGTGCTACTATCGACACTCAGCCTTCACCCGGCATACACTAATCATCGACGGAATCACTCACCTGCCGATATATCTCCCGTTCGTTGATCATCAAGGCTTTCTCTCTCTTTCTCCCGACCTACATAGGAAGAAACTAAGGGAGAAATATAGCGTTATTGAGACTAAACGTTGTAGAATTATTTCTGTTTTTTTCAAACATGTAAATCTGCTCTTTTCAGAGCAAAGAATTCGAACGCTACCCTGGGCTTCAGCTACGGGCCTATGTTTATACCCTTTTTATTAATGCCCCTACTCAGGGCGTCATTTTGAGGAGGGTGTATCACTGGTCACTGGTCACAGAAATAATTTTGATCAAACCCTTTACCCCTTTCCAACAACGCGTGGCGGGGCTGAAAAGCACCTCTGGGACTGATCACAGAAATAAACTTTGCTAAGGTTTTTTAATCTGGGAAACCAACTAGCAAGATGGCAAATATTGAGGATCAAACAATAGCGTTAAACAATTGGGGAAAAGACTATTTTTGAATATCTTCTTCCGGCAATCTAAGCCATATCCTTGAAATATGCTTTTCAAAAAACCGGTAAAAACAGTGCTGGTAAGTGTAATGTTTTTAACTGACACCGACAATATTTTTACCGATACCGGTTTTGTATATACAACCTTCTTAATAATCTAAACAAACGTTCATAAACAAATCAAATATTCGGTAACTTATTTACTAAAATATATTGCGCTTTTACGAACACTATTCAAATTGCATTGAAAATAATGCGCTGTCAAGAAAATTAGAAAATTTTATTTTTTAAATTGAACTGGATTGAAAATTATTCTGATTGGTTGGAAATGAAATGAGTTTGTTAAAACTTTGATTTTTTATTAGAAAGGGTTGAAAATTCAATTGCTTTGTAGAAAATTCGTCTTCCACTTTGAACATTTGTGTCTTTTGGTTGAGAGTTGACCTAGTTTCTAATTAATTTCTTTTCTGGCTTGACAATTCATCATTTTAGTTGAAAATTCATTCATTTCGTTCAAAATTCGACTATTTTGCTGAAAATTTTATTATTTCATTGAAACTTTAACTAAATCAGTTAAAAAGGCGATAAATCAGTTGAAGTTCAACTAATTTTAATCAAAAAGAGACCAAAACCCCGAAATACCAAATTACCAAAACTCGCCAAAAAAACGTGTTCTGTCCATAAAATCAGACTTGTGGTTGCATAGAAAATTTCGCATATAAAACATGCATAGAAAGGTACATGGAAAACTTATTTTTGTCCTGGAAAACTTGGAAAACTGCTATAATTTTTTTTTTTGCAGAAACGATAGATACCCTGGTTATGTATTTTTCTTCCATTCAGCAGAGCAGGTAAACCGAGAAAAGGGAACTCGAACCACACGCAAGGGTTCAATAAAAATGGTTGAAGATTGTCTGTCTCTCTCCTTGATTTTTTTCTCTAACAGGTCAAGAATTTTAAGAACAGAATACTACCCATTTTCGGGTATGAAGTGGTATTTGTAATTGCCAGGGAGCACTAGACTGCATTTCCGATTTTCTTATGGATGTCGCTGCAGTCATTTATGTGCTTATCCAAACTTACCGTTTCCCCTTAAAGCTCTGTAGTCTTTGAGGTGCACATTCTTATCGTGACACTCGCGCTGCGCGCTCGGAATTTTTTAATTTTTTTTAGTTTCAATGTTATTTTTCACGAATAAAACAAAAAGTATGCGTCCTATCAAGAAGTGATTCCTAACGAAATTGTAGATCATTGATTAAAATTGGTTTGAGCATTTTCTTTTTATCAAAAAAAATCATTAGGATAAATTTGTCGTCTTTTTTAATACTATAAACATCCGTACACAGAATTTTCAAAAATTTTCAAAATGCGCTCACTTTTTGAATTTTTATCCAAAATGGCTGATTAATGAACTCGTCCTTTCTTTTTTAAGGACCTAAAAAAAGTGTGACAACGAGCGATGTGATTTGTTCATTTCTTCGAGAGTTATCATGTTCACGAACGTACGGACAAACATACGCCATCGTAAAAACTTGATTTTCGGGTTCAGGGAGTCTCGAAACCTGGAGACCTATTAAAAAATTGTGGTGTCAAATTTCAGACAATTCTAATACTTTCCCAATCATAAATGATGAGAATGTAAAGACAGAGAAAGAAAAAGGAAATGTGAGTGAGGATGGCTTGGTTGTCTCTTTCCTAATTCTCTCATTCTTCGATGCACAGATTTTCTCTAATTATCCTCTTAACAAAATTACAGGCCTTTGAGAGGACAATGTAAACAATCTATAATAAAATAAAGAACATGAAAATTTGATTTTTTCCCTGAAATTCAGTTTCAAATTCTTTTTTTGAAAATACACCTTATTACATTTGAAAAAAAGTTAGCAAAGTTTTTTTAACCCTAATCTGTCATACCGAGCGAAATTCACCCCAAAAATTGTCAAGCTCTTCGTAGAGTCCCTGGTTACCTTAACTTTACAAATTTAAAAAAAATATTTAAACAATTAGTTTTGATTACAGGAACTAAAGGATCATCTTTTGCGATGCTTAAATCATCCCTAGCCATTTTTTTTTTAGATTTTTAGGACTTATTGGTGGGATGAATTTCACACAGTGTGACTATTATGCGATTCTAATGAAATGTGACTTAAGTAGGTTTAAAAAAGTCAAACATTAAAAATTTTGAATATCTAATACGTTTTTTAAATTTTTCAAAAATTAGTTTAGTATGTTCCTTTCAGCGCCTAAAAGGAAAAATACGAAAATTTTCATAAAAATTATTAAAATAGCTGAAATTCTTCAAATTATTGAATTGCTCTTATATAATAAAAAATTACATATAAATGTAATTCAACGTACTTTGCGACTTCGGCAGGACTAAGACCACTCGAATCAATGATGCTGGGATTTCCTCCATTGGTTATAAGTAGTTCTATCTGCAAAGACTGACCTGCGCGAGCTGCCACGTGCAACGGAGTCGTACCTTTCTCCTGAAACACAATTTTTATTTTTTTTTTACATTAATTTATAAAATTTCTTTGCAGAAAGTTATACTTAATTTTCAATCTATGCCACTGAAAATCCTGCCCTTTCACCTATTGTATAAACGGCTACTTTCAGGACTAAGAAGATGCCGTTTAATTGCTTATATCAGGCCTGCATTACATAATATATTAAATAGATGAAGGCAAAGTTCTAAAAGCAATCAAAACTTTCTTTTGTGAATCGAAAATACCTGCATAGCGACAATTACGTTAAAATATTGTTTACTAATCCTAATTGACTTTAAAGTTTCAAAAAATCTGCAAAAGTCGACTATTTCGTTATTTTCTTAGAGTCACGGTAAACTTCTCCACTATTTGACCATATAATGTATTATATACATGATTGGGACTGTTTTTATAATATGTTGCAAAAATAATATATAAAGAATGTTGACATTAAAATAATTTTTATTGACTTCGAATTACAAGAAAATACTTAAAAGTGATATATTGCTCTTTTTTTGACAATAAAATTAATCTTTAGTACATAAATTATCAGAAAAAATAGTTCGAAGCAAGTGATGTTGTACCTACATAGTTAAAAATTATTTTTAATTATTAAGTAATAGTAATTAATTACTTAATTTTAATTATTTAATTTTTTGCACTGTAGGTTCAAGTCGACTTTTTCAAACTACTTTTTCTGATAATTTATATACTGACGATTAATTTTATTGTCAAACAAAGAGCCATATATCACTTTTAAATATTTTTTTGTTATTCTAAGTCAATAAAAATTATTTTAATGTCAACATTCCTGATATATTATTTTTTCAACATATTAAAAATATATTTCCAATCATGTATATCACACATTATATGGTCAAATAATGGAGAAGTTTACCGTGACTCTAAGAAAATAGCGAAATAGTAGACTTTTTTCGATTTTTTGAAACTTTAAAGTCAATCAGGATGGGGAAACAATATTTTAACGAAATTATGGCTATACTGGTATAAATCGGCTTGCTTTGAACTATTTTTATGAGAGTTTAAATAAAAAAAAGGCGTGATGTTCAAATTTGAAGCAGTGCTACGTTTTTTGACATTTTTAGCTGTATCCACGATGCGAAGACAGAAGATATATTTTTTTAAATGAAACTTTAGGGAAGTGTTTTTGACTGCCAAAAGAAAGTTTTCTTTACTATTAGAACATAGCACAAACAACTTTTTGCTTTTTCGATACGTCCTACTGTACAAGTTAATATGTGGGTGTGAGTGAACACTAGAGTCGATAAAAGCATCGTTTTAAAGCACAAGACTACTGAATATGTTTAGATGTTTTATAAATGAGGAGCTAAATAATTTTTGGCATGACCTAAAAATATTGAAGGACGCTGTGGTCCACAAAAATACACCCTCTTCTAAATCTACGCCACTTGTTTACGTTAGGTATATTCTTTTTAAAATCTTCAGGTTTATCCTTTTGCCTTTCATATCAGAATCTCTAAACTCATACTCGACAGTGTCCTTATTCAAGAGGATCCAGTAAGAAGGCTTGCATTAAAAGGTATCACTGTAAAAAAACATTGGTGATATTTACCATCAGCTAGTAATTATACATGCAGTTTTTTCCAAATTACAACATATCACCTGATTAATTTACAAGACTTAGTACTTATCAGCAATTACTGATTTCGTTGATGTAAATTAATTCGATCGGTGTGGGACATAGTAAGTTTACGTAAGGTGATAAACTTACTTTGGGCGGTAAGTCTACGAAAGGGTAGGTAAATTTTGACGATGTATGCTTATCTATCGCGAGGGAGTAAGTCTGCACGGACGAACGCCGCAGAATTATTTTCAGGACGTAACTTTGAACCATTTGTGCCAAACGATGACTTCCAGAGACGCCCGAACGGCCGCTTACCATTTGGTGTGCATTTCGCTTGTTTACATTTACTTACTATTATAAGAAATTAGACGACTTATTCAATATTTGTTCAAAGAATAGTTTTTACACATTAACAGACAATCAAAAAGAATTTTTGGAGCATAAATAATCAATTTATGAATTTCATTTTTTCTATAAATTTTCTCAATAATTATTTATTACTTTTTAGAACTCAGTAGAACCATTTCCGACGTCAGTGTATCATCTCTAGAACCTACACGTTTTTCATCATCTAATTCTGAAAATACTTTAAAAGGAGCTGTATCCAATTTCGAAAATTGACTACCTCAATATTTGAAGCCTGAGAAAAAAGTTAAGAATATAATTACCCCCGGATTTAGTTCTAAATGTCGGCGTTGAAAATATTAATTCCAGCGCTAGATCGCTTCACCGAAATCGAATACGATCAAGAAAGTCGATCGTGCTGATCCGAAAAAAGTTGAACGACTGCCTATTGTTATATCAGGGAGAAATACTGAGCAACTTCTTGATGTCCCGAAATTACAATCGAGAACTGTTATCAACCAAAGTACTGCTGTTGTTGATGTATTGCATAAATAGCAACTGACCAATCGTATAAAAGCAATTTGTTTTGATACAACAAGTGTTAATACAGGTGAACATTTATTTTTCAAATGATATGTTATGACAGTCTGGTTTGGTTTCTGTAAGTTTATATTTACTCATTTGGATTTTGTCTTTAGGCCAATTTGAGGGAACATGTAAAATGCCTGAAAAATATTTTAATAAAAATTTTCTGTATTTTGCTTGTCGTCATTACGTTTACGTGCTCGTTTTACGGAGTGCAGCAGAAACTTATTTGCCTGCTACGGCAAGCCCAATGTAGCTGTATTTATTCACTGTAGAAACGATTGGTCAAAAATTGATCAAGAACACTTTGAAACGCTTTGAATTTTTCTAATCTTATAAATGTAATATTCTGATAATCTCATATCTTTTAAAATTATTTTAGGATTTTCAGCCACGCAATTACTACAGAGAATTATTGGATTTATCATGTATATTTATAGGAGGTACCCCCCCTGACAGGATAAAGTTTAAAGCTCCCGGAGCCTCAAACATACACGATGGTTTGAAAACGCTATTTATTGTTTAAAAATATTTATGTTCAAGAAAAAATTTCGCATAAACAAAAAGGAAATATCTGAACTTCAAAGAGGGAGTTTATTTATTGTAAAAGTCTACTTAAAAGGGTGCTTTAGCTGTCTAAGCGCAATTAAAGTTCCAACCTAAGACCTCAACTTTGTACAAAATCTAATAAATTTAAAAAATATTGATATATATACATATATATACGTATATATATATATATATATATATATTAGAGGTGTGCAAAAAAATTCGATCCGAAATTCGATTCGATCGGCGCGTCGA
>JAAAKG020143416.1:0-11367 GCA_010014905.2 Druon quercuslanigerum
TGTCCATAACTCCCCTAAAAATAAAATTTTTAAGTTATCCTTTGTAGGAATTTTATGTCACATCAATGTCCATCTATCGTAGTAGGACCTTTGAGCGCGCCTAGGGCGCGTCGGTACGCTCTCGCGCTTCGCCCTCGTTTCCCTGCATTAAAAGCGTATACTTGAACTATACTTTTTCAAATATCACAAATATTATAACTTAATTTGAAAACTGCGATATAAAATTCTGAGGAATTACAACCGTAAATTGTAACTAAACATTTTTTCGATTTGTATTTAAAGAAGGTTCTCAAAGCACTTACGGCTTTGACGATTACATTCTCATAACGAAACTCGAGATGCGCCCTCGATAATTTGTGTCCAATTGAAAAACTTTATAAAGATAATTTGTAAATCTTGTAAACTTCCCACCTGTTAAAAACAAAAATGACATATTTTTGAAAATGATCCAACTTTTTGAACTTTTATCTAATTAGTAAATTTTATGAGAATAGTTTCGAAATACATATATTTTATATATGGTAGACATTTGGATTGATATTTCTTAACCTATTAAACAAATTTTTTCCCTTTTTTGAAAATTTCGAAGAGCATATAACTTTTTAAATTTTTATCAAATTTGAAAATGTCATTAGGATAATTTGCAATCTTTTTACGACGTACCGAAACATTTTACGGAAAATTTTTAAAACTCAAAAAAACATTTTATTTAAATTTTGAAAAAGCTCTAACTTGTGGAATTTTTGTATAATGGAAAAATTTAACTAAGATAGATTCTAAATATATTTGATATGTAGTAACGAATGTGAATTAAATTTCCTAATCTATCAGAAAAATATTTTTTTCTATTTTTCTGAACATTCCAAAAATTTTCAAAAGTATACAACTTTTCTAATTTTCATCGAAATTGAAAATTTTACTGGGATAATTAGCAAATTTTTTTTTAATTTTGAAAAAGCTTTAAATTTTCTAATTTTGGTCTGAAATATCTGCTTAACGAATTTAACCTTCATTTTTGGAACCTTAAGAAGTGTATCAAAGGCTCACTCGATTGGATAAATCCTTCCAAAGTTAGCATGGCTACAACATTCAGGTAATCATACACAGGCATACATCCATAGAGACATACAAACATTCAGCCAGACAGTCATACATACAGACATTGACCAAATTTTATGATTTTTTGGATTCTGTGAGTGCCGAAAAGTAAAGATCCGTTAAAAATCCGAGGTCGAAAATCTGTTGAGAATAGTAAGAAAATCACAAACGCATCCATACATGGTTTTAAATTTACCGCTCCGATATATACATTGTACGCTATAGTACCTGCGACAGCCTGCGAGCTGTGTCGACTCGCCTGTGCCCTCTCAGTCCGTATAGGCGCTCCGCACTTAACGCGCGCATTGCTGATGCGTGATCATTTGTATCCATTATAAAGGTTTCTGATAATAATGTTAAGTTACACTACAAAACTCCTTAATTATTGACAGATTATGGGCCCAGAACCTATTTTATGTGTGTGAAAAGTTGTGAAGAAGTGAATATAAGTTTTGTGTAGTCTGTGTTTGTCTCAGCCAGCCGTAGTGCGAAAGTGCAAAAAAGAAAACCATGGAGACTAATCCAGTGAAAATCGAAAACTGAATATTGTGGTAAATTGGGATGTCTGAAAATTCCAAATACGCATATAATTGATATCGCATGAAGTGTTTATTGTAGTGATAGGGACAGAAAGAAAACCTGTAGAACCTGCTGCAGATGCGACGGAGGCAGTTAAACAGGCATATTGACTTGCGAAACGGCAAAAGAAATGTCGGATAAGTTGTCAATGATTTAAGACAATAAAACGGACTCAAGTGTACACGTTCTTCAACAGAGTGACGACATTGCAACGCATATTTCAAAAATCAGTAATTTGTGCAACACGTTGCAAATGCTGGACGACATTATTTCGGATAGCATGCTAATTACAAAAATTATTATGACTTTACCAGCAAATTACAATCCTTTTCGATCGACGTAGAATTCAGCAGCACAGAATCAGTTAGCTATAAAAAATTTAACATCGCGCCTGGTAACGGAGGAAACAAGAAAACGCCGAAAGTGATGAATTTGTAGCTGATAAAAACAGTGTACAAAAATTCGACTATAAAGGAAAGAAAAATTATAAACCTAGAAGAAATTTGCAAAATAGCAGTTCCAAACGTAATAATTCTGAGAGTAACAAGTCGAAAGACGGTTCCTGGTATTGCGGTGGAATTGGCCATCGAAAACGAGAATGCGAGCATCTTCCTGGAAATGAACGAAAGCAGCATGATGCGAACTCAAACCCCAACAACAACAACAACGGCGACTCATCGAGAGAAAGGAGTGATGCGCTAGTGTGAAAAATGTTTATTCCACTGCTTTGAGGTCTCTCCACAATAGGTTATAGTCATTTGTAATAAAAGTGTTAAAGAAACGATATTTACTTTAAAAATCGAAGTTGAATTCGGAGAAAATGTCTTGATCGGTAAAAACAATGTACCCAATGAAAATAATAAAAGTTGTATACAACTATGGCATGAGCGCTTAGCACACCAACATTTCGTGCAGGTAAAGGCTTGTTTAAAAAATAATATTAACATAAAGAATAATTGTAAAAATTTGTTTTCCGACGCATGTGCTCTCGGTAAAATGCATCGAGATAATTTTCCGTCAAGAGAATATCAAACTGTTCAGGCCCTTAATCTAAATTCGAAACATTTGTCGCCTATTATTTTCAGTTTTCGACTCGTTTATAGCTTTCAGATTTGTCAAGAAGTTTAGGATAGCATCGAAACACATGTATACGCTATTTAATCCTTTTATTAGTTCTTTGGAACCATTTGAAAGAAATTCTACTTAGAATTTTAGTATAGAGTAAGGTAAACATAACCATAAATTGTGAATCTTCGTTTGTACCGGGCCCAAGTAAATCTGGCATCAGAGTGTCAGCTGAGTAGAATCGTCGCTTCACCTGAGCTTCTTTAAACACCTTGTATATATTGCTTTTTATCCCAAAATGTGTTGGCTCTACACTTTAAGTTAGAAACTGGATAAGGTATCCTTGTCCTACGTACCTCAGCCTGGCTAAAGGTAGAAGGGGTCAGACGTCAATGTACTGTCGTCGCGTCACATTGTATCTTCAGCACTTACAATTTAATAAACGTTATTCTATACAAAATCCATGTTTTTTACCCTACAAACTAGGTACATCAAATTAATTTAGGGTGTATCAATCCAAGTACTTTGAACTATTTGCATTTTTTCACAAACGGCTAGCGTAAGGGAGATAATACACTCCGATCTTTACGGCCTGATGAAGAAAGTTTTATAGGAGGCGCGTGATATTTTTTACAATTTAAAGATGTTTATTCGTAGTACGTGTATTTATATTTTTTGAAAAGTAAAACTGAAGTAAAAGATTGGTTTGCAAATTACATGCAATAATTTGAAAAGGAAACACAATGAAATCAAATAACAACGTATTGTAGCTTATACCTTCCCCCAACAGAATAATAAGGCGGACCGCGCGAATCTTACTCTAGTAGAAGCAGCGCGTACGATGTTATTTGTCAAGAATTTATCGAAAGGCACGTGGCCTGAAGCTATAAGCGCATTTTTTTAGGTTTAAAATCTGTCTTAAAACACACGCGTTTAAACAAAAACACCGCATAAGCTTTGGCATAAGCGTAAAAGTAATATAAGTTATTTCTAAATTTTCGGAACAGAAGTTTATACGTACATTCATAAAAGTTATAGGAAAAAGTGGGACGCAAAATCTAAAATTGGAATTTCCGGGGCATATGATGATTGCACGAAGGGTTTTAGAATTTGAACTCCTGACGTAAACAAGAGAATTTAGAAAACAATATTGAAAATAACGTCAATAATAATCTTGAAGATGAGAATAATGTCGAAAACGTTATTGCAAACGAAAATAATGTTGTGAATATAAATAATGATATGCAAAATAAAAGAGAAGCTATTGAAGTAATCAATGAACCGAGGTATAACTTGTGAAGCCGACGAAATATCAAGTCACCTAATTGAGTTGATACAGTTAAAAATTTTCTGTTTGATTCTAAAGATATTGATGAATTATTCATAGCAGATTTTGACGAGCCTCGCGACTAAGAGCAAGCGGTGGAAAGTGAAAATTCGCTAAATTGGACAGAGGCTATGAATAACGAAATGTTAGCTCTTAATAAAAATAAAACATGGGTTCTGGTTGAGGCTCCGCAATATGCAAAAGTTTTATCTCATAAATGGGTAAATCCGAGACAAATCTCCCAAGCGTCAAAGCTCCCGCAAATGAGTGATAAGTATTTTTAAAAAGCTCCCACCAAACGGAGCGCGAGTTGCGCAAACTCATCGTATACGCTATGTCCACTTTTTGATATTTTTGAAAAATTATTATTTTTGGGGTCGGTAATGAGTGGCAAACATTGTTTTTATTAAATTCTTCCTTGAGATTTATTTCATCAGTTGTTACAAATAATAATTAAAATGTTGATGTTAATTAAAAGTGAGAATTATATTACATCATGTCCTTTTTTGCATTGATATAAGTGAAATAATGCCAACTTCGTAGTGCATTTTTTATATGGATAACCTAAGCACAATTTGAAAAATGACAATGTTCAAAAATATCTTTAACCTTAAAAGAAACCACACATTTTACTTAAGGATTTCATTACAAATAGTTCATTTATAAATATTTTGTGGACATGGATTACAATAAATCTGAGAAAAATGAGTTTTTTCAATTTCTTATTACGCCATGTCCAAAAGCAATTTTTCACATCAATTAAAATACATTCATAATAGTATTTAAATTTTTACTAACATTTTCTTAATCATGCATTTTGTTTGACAGTTGAGTCACATGGCGTACTATAACTTTAGGCTGACGAGCTGTCGTAGGGCGGGGATGGTGTATTTTTTAAAAATTGTGTTTCTTTTAATTTTCAATGTACCTTGCGCTCTGATTGGTGGGAGATTTTTTCAGGTTACTCATCGCTCATTTGCGAGAGCTTTGAAGCTTGGGAGATCTGTCACGGACTCAAGTGGGTTTATACATTTAAAGGTAAACCTAATACAAATATAAAGTTTCAAGCGAGATTATTGAGTCACGTTGCTAAGTTACTCAAGTCGATGACGGTGCTGTTGCATCGAAGAAAGAAAGTGAAGTACACGAATTTTTAGGATTTCTCAAACAAAATTTCGACATAAAAACTGATGTTTCGGATACTTTCTTATGTAGCGAAGTTGATGTTTTGCATAACGAATCAGCGATTTTGTTATACGCGTTTAAGCGGTAAAATATTAGGAAATCCATACAATAATAATATGCTGAAGGGGATGTTGGATGGTAATGAATATTCCAGCATACAAGTAAAAGGTGTTTATTGGCAAAATAGATACATGTCGGAGGGACGTCGGATACAGACTGCCCTTGCTAGGGCCCAGCGCTCGCTCGCCGCTTACATGGTACCCCCTATATTTCATTTTAGTCACTACAATTCGGCCGTCCTGACCTAAATCCGTCTCGGCTCTCTATCTCTAAAGAAAGTCGAACATATTTAAGATCAATTACATTGTTTGGAATCGTCGGGATTGATCCAGAGACGCATATTTTTTGCTTCCCATATCCCTTTGTATGGTTTCTGGGTGTTCTAATAACCTTCGATATCGACTATAACATACCTATTAAATCGCAGCTTTCGCATGACCTGATAAGGTTCCTTAAATTCAGGGGTTAGTTTCTTAGAAACGCCAGGAGTACAATCAAAATTGCGAATTAAAACTAAGTCGCCCTCGGAATATTCGTGCGCTTTCTTTCTCTTCGTGTCACAATATCCTTTATTATAGATTTGAGCTTGCGTTGGTCAACTCCGAATAACAATCGGCTTGGGGTCGCCTTCGTGGATCGATGTGCAGTATTGTTTATGGAGTACTCTACGCCTTTCAGACAAGAAATCACAGAAATCGGCTAAGGTAAAGGCGGTGCCTCTATCTGAGACTAAAGTATTAGGCCTACTATAGTTTTAAGAATACAGTTTCAGGCATTCTATCGCCTCTCGACTCGAAGTGGTTTTTGTAGCATATAATGTTACAAATTTAGTAAACGCGTCAACGATGAGGAATACATGTTTCTTCGACACTTCAGCGTTTACCTTGTCGACGGGACCAAAATGATTAACGTGAATATTCGCAAAAGGCACGTCTCCCTTAGGATCTATGTGTACATAGCCCTCGGTTTTCCCGCTGATAGGAGAAAAAGAGATACATTTTAGACAATTCCTAACGTGGTCTTTAACTTTCTCAGACAGATTTGGAAACCAATAGGTTCTACCTATAATTTCTTTCGTTTTTGTACAACCCTGGTGACCCATTTGGTTATGATATCTGAATAGTACATGTTTTTCCATATTCGACGGTACATAGAAGAGCAAATTGTCTCCTTTTTTTCTATAAACGACGCCATTGCGCACTTTAAAAGAGTTGAGCTGACGCTCCTCTAATAGTTTACGTACATCAATTATTTTTGAATCTTGGGTCTGAGGCACCGAAAGGTTCCACTCGAACGGGATGTCTTCTATCACCAAAACGTTAAAATCTCGGCTTAGAGCGTCCACGTGTTGCATACGAGTTCCCGGACGGTGTTCGACAGTATAACTGAAAACTTGGAGCTCTAGCACCCACCTGTCAATCCTATGATTTATAAGTCTCTTTTCCATAGCTAATTTAAGTGAATTGCAGTCTGTTACAATTTTGAACTCGATTCCCAAAAGGTATACTCGGAAACGACGAAGGGCATATACGATGGAAAGCATCTCGAGCTCAAAACTGTGGAACTTGCTTTGGCACTCAGTGGTCCTTTTTGAAAAGAAAAGTGCCACGTGCCTAGCCGTATGCCCTGGTTTCCTGCAGTTTCAGCACAGAAGAGAATTTCTGGAGCTCCTGTCATCCACGTTGCTTTTCCCTGCAGCCTTGGGGCCAGTTGGTTTGGATTCACTTCTCGACTGTCCTCTCCACGTATCGACAGTCAATGAGATCTTCGAGAAGGATTCCAAAAGCTGGGATGCATTCTCAAAGCCTCTCATGCGCGCCTGATTTCGCAAGTTGACATCCGAGATTCCATCGATCAGGCAATCCAGCATCTCATCATCTTCGACAGGAACTTGGTTACCCAGAATCGTTTTACTGTGGTAATATTGCGTAAAAGATTCATTCCTCTGCCACTTCCTGTCTTCAAAAGTGCGGCGACGTTTAAGTCTTTTCGGACGGTGATCAAACATCTTCTTCATCTCTGTCAAAAGCTCTTTCGAGTTCATTTCGATGTGATCGGACTTTGAATGGAACCACTCGCGCGCATCACCTTTTAATTTTGAGCAGACTAGAATCTTAGCAAGATTGTCATCCAAATCGTATATGTATTTTGATCATGACCGTTGAATTCGTTTAACAAATCACTGATGCCATTTATATTTATGTTTGGACGATTGCTGTAAGAGCTTGCATTCGACGGCGATTCGCGAGGATTTTCACGCCGTGTCAAAGCTAACTCTCGCTGGAGCAGATCCCGTTCTCTACAGATGAGGTCCATTTCACGTCTCATCATTTCGATTTCGGACATATGTCCCACTGTTCGTCTGTCAACCGCGTTATCCCGGAGTGTATTAGTTGGTGGTTCGGTTGCCGCCTCAATATGATCGGGGTTGGTTAGCGACTCTTCTTGTATTCAAGATCTATTGGGAAAGTTTTCATTCAATCGAGATATTAAATCCACTTTATTCCCGGAATTTGGCAGGCCATACTTCTTTGAAAGTTCTTTTACTGCCGCTACGGCATATTCACTCGGATTCATTATTTTAAAATTTTGGAGTCAGCTGTTCCAAGATTTGGCTGCTCGGTGCACTAAACCGCTCACTAAAATGATTGAATTCACCTTCACCGCGGAGTCAACACAAAATGATTTTCGCGAACCAAGTTTTAGGGAACGCAGTGTCGCCAGATATCCGGAATATACATACTTCGCTATAGTACTTGCGACAGCCTGCGAGCTGCTGGCATGTCAAAATGATTAATTATTGATAACAATGTTTATAATGACTTATTAATCGACAATATTTAATAATTTTCCATGATGAATATTATTCACCTACTTTTCAGCATTTCTAGTTAAGAATACATATTGTTCTGTGATTGAACATTGCAAAAGAGTATTTATTTATATATAAATAATTAATGACAATTAGGTTGAATCTTGAATTAAATATTTTTGTTAATTGAGTATGCGTGCAGTCATTAAGATGACCAATGCGTTAAATTAATCCAAGTAACAAATAATTATTGCTTTATTTTTATGAAGTTCGAACATTGTAGGCTGAAAAGATTTAAAATAGGGTCAATATTGATAGGGGAGGTTAAAAAGCGTCAAAGTAGGGGCTTGAGTTATAAAAATGTAGATTTTAATGATTTAAGGTAGCTTCAGTGAGGTGTTACAGCGTCAAAGTAGGTTTTTGAATGTGAAGAATTTAACATCTAAAGATTCAAGGTAGGGCCTATGGATTGAAATGGAGTCAAAACAGGCTCTAATGTTTCATTCTCTAGGAGTTAAAGGTTCAAAACAGGGGCTATAAGTTTAAAAAGCGTCAAAGCAGGTTCGACGAAGGAGTTGCAATTTCAAAGTAGGGTCTAAATTTCGACTCAGGATAATAAGTCAATTAAAACTTTAGCCTGAAAAATAATTCTTCTTGCAATAAAACTGCTTTATATTTTTGTGAAAGAGATATGCAGTCACTACTTCTGTGTCAAAATGAGAATAAAAAATTATTATTTATTATTATTATTTGATTTCAAGCACCACGAACTTTTTATGTATTTAAAAAATGTTTTAATTTTTATTGAACAAAATTTTTTTTTCTCTAAATTTTTCTAATTATTGTGAGATTGACCATTAGTAATAATTTGTATGAAACAATTTAATTTCGGATTTTCCTACATCATCTGAATTGATGATATATATTCTGGAAAATAACATAGGTTCAATTATATTTAAATTATTTAAATTAATTCAAAACTTTGGAACTTTCGTCAATCTGCAGATTTTTTCAATGGAAGGTGAGTACTAGTTATAGGATTTATGTATCTTTTAGCCTCAGGTAATCAATAAATAGACCTGGCACAGTTGCTCAATATATCCTTTTCAAATACATGAAAACTTCATGAGATTTGAAATTCAATAAATCAAAAATAATATTTTTTTTTATTTTACATAGAAATAATGACTGCAAATCTATCTGACCAAAAAGTAAAGGAATTTAGTGCAAAGAAAATGATTTTTCAGGCCAAGGAACGAACGTTTTATATTTACTAGTTTCCCTTTTGACGAAACTAACAAATGTTTTCTTTTAACAAATATAATTGTACCTATGTATTCCAGATCAGAAAAAATTTTTTTAAACAAAAATTGCAATAGCTTTTTAAGAGATGAAAATTTCGTGATATTTAAAATTAAATAATAAAACTTGTTCATCGTCAATTTTACATAGAAAAAGTTACTGCAAATCGTTCTCAAATTTTATATCTACTTATGACATTTGTTTACGAAAGTGAAAATTGTTTTATTTTAACAATTATAATCAAACATATATAATTTTTTCGAATATCGAAATAAACTCAGATGATAAAGAAAAATCCGAAATAGAAAAAACCACACATTCTAGATTTAAAAAAAATTGTTTCATGAATCTTTTTTTCACTTTATTAATCAGAGATCATTCGTTGCGGGTAGTTCAACGCGCTCCCGGGGTTTTTCTGTTGCTTCTGAAAAGAAACCTGCAGAGTTGAGAGAGGGCGTGTCCACGTGGACATTGGATCGACCCCCTCATATAAAATCGTAGACTTTTGTCATACATCCTGCCCCTAAAATTGTTTTTGTGGTCTATGGATGACTCCGAAGGAGATATTCGCATTTTTCTAAGTCGCGGTCAAAATGATTATTTTCGAGTTTAAGGGAATGATGGTATTAGATCCTTATGTCCTAGAAGCAACCGAAAGTAGGTATTCTTTAAATGAGTATAATATGCGCGCTTACAGCACTTGCTAACATTAGATCCGTTTTACTCGAAAAGCTTTTTTTTTATGTTTCAACTCCAAAAATGCCGCGGTGACAGCAGCGCCATATTTCGTAGAAAAGCGGCCCTAAAATGTGATACAACGTTGCTCTCTTAGATCTGAGAACACTTCTGTCCCAAACAAGAGACCGTTTTCATGAAATTGGAGTCTTTCTATATATTGTAACATTATCTTCTTATTAATCGGGGATTATTTTTGGCTTTTACAATATCTTAAGTTATTCATAATTTCAGTTTACTGTTTTAAGAAAACGATCTTAAATTTTACCAAAAATTAGATTAATTATTGGCAATAAGAGTGTTACATTTTAAACTTATCTCAATGATATTTATTTTCATCTAGAGGTCCGTTTAACTTGCGTTTACTTTTTCCTGCCCAGTAAATTGCAACCAACAACGTGAATTGGTTTCAATACTAAAAAGACCTTAAAACTAGCCCTAACCATTCTATAACTAGAATTGAAGAATAAATGAACGATGGACTATGAGTTCACTCAAGCGAGATAGGATTGCGTGTTTTAAATTATATTAACTTATTAAAGAGAACCGGATTGGATTCTCCTCCAATATAAGTAAAAGGCGAGAACTTTCTATGCAAAACGAAGTCTTTATCGTTATATAAAGTGCAAAGTCGTTACAAATTTCATTCTTGCACTATTCTTTTCTCAAGAATCAAACTAAAAAGCAAATATGCACAACGAGGTCTCCACTGAACATGAAGTGCAAAGTCATTACAAACATGCATATACTAAAAAGAAATTAAATTTTCGCAAACTCACTACTACTGTACTAATTCAAAATGAATCAGAATAGTATCCTCGAAGTAACGGTAAGAATGATGGAGAATCCTGAGTAGTAGTTTTTTGAATGATGCTTCTTTTTACTTCAAAGCTCTGCCTTAAGTGGCAGGTAGTATGAGAGATCAAGAGAGTTACTTCCTCGTAGATCGTTGAATAAGAAGAGAGACCTGGTACTGATACCGAAATCAATATATAAGGTGCATTGGTTCCACGTCATCCCCACTTATTAGCCGATGGCGCACGCAATCGATAGCATGATCGAATGATTTAGTGGATCTTCTCTTAGCTCTACCTTGCTGTCCACTTTTGAGTCAGAGGCGTATCAACATAAATGTTCGCCCGTAGTTTTATGATTTTATTTTAATCATGAAAATAGGACAGGCCGTCTCAATATCTATAGTTTT
>JAAAKG020143417.1:0-11367 GCA_010014905.2 Druon quercuslanigerum
TACAAATTTGCTCGTTTTAGTTATTTTTGTTTTTGGTAGAAAATAAATCTTCCTAATTGAAAAATAATGTTTTTGGTTTCTAATTCAAGTATTTAGTTAAAAATTTATTGTTTTGCTTGATGATTAATACTTTTAGTTAAAAATGTATCATTTTTAGTTGCAAATCCATGTATTTTGTTGAAAATTCATCTTTTTCGTGAAAAATTCATTTTATTCTTTAAAAATATATCTTTTTTGTTAAAAACTCAACTATTTGATTATTAGTTCATTATTATTTTTGGTTGAAGTTTCATCATTTTTCTTCAAAATTTTTTTTTTCTTTTTTTTTTTTGAAATTCCTCTCTTTAGTAAAAGATCATCTTTTGTGTTCAAAATTCAAGTATTAGTTAGAAATTCATTTTTTTGGTTGAAGATTCATCAATTTAGTAGAAAATTTAAATGATGTTAAAAATTCAATTATTTGTTTGAAAATTAATGTATTTTATTATAAATTCAACTCTTGGTAGAAAATTAATCTTGTTGGTTAAAAATTTATGTATTTGTTATAAAGTTGATTTTTAAATTGAAAATTGATCTATTAAGTTGAAAATTAGTTTATTTTTGGTTGCAAATTTCTTTGGTTGAAAATTAATTTTTTAAGCTTAACATAGAAATATTTGCTTGAAAATTTAATTATTGTGTTGAAAATTCGTTTTTTTGTTGTTACAAATTTGCTCGTTTTAGTTATTTTTGTTTTTGGTAGAAAATAAATCTTCCTAATTGAAAAATAATGTTTTTGGTACCTAGTTCAACTATTTAGTTAAAAATTTATTGTTTTGGTTGTTGATTAATATTTTAGTTGAAAACTTATCATTTTTAGTTGCAAATCCATGTATTTTCTTAAAAAATCGTCTTTATGGTAAAAAATTAATTTTCTTCTTTGAAAATATAACTTTTTTTGTTAAAAGCTCAACTATTTGATTAAAAATTCATTATTATTTTTGGTTGAAAATTCATATTCTCGGTAGGAAATAAAATAAAAAGATAAATTGAAAAATTACAATTGAATAGTTAAATTTTTCGGTAAAAAAATGCATTTTCAACCAAACCTATGAATTTTCAGCTAAAATAATGATTCGTCAACTTAAATAGTTGAATTTGCAGCCAAAAACATAAATTTTAAAATAAATTGATAAATCTTTAACTAGAATCGTTAAATTTCTCATAAAAAGAATTATTTTCAACCAAATATTAAATAGGTATATTTTAAGAAGGAAAATTAATTTTCAATAACAAAAAAAAGAAACAAATTTTCAAGAAAACAATTCAAGCTGCACTTGGAATAAACTTAATAAACTAAACTTTTAGTCAAAAAATTGATTTAAAACAGAAGAGCGTGTTATTCCATTTTATATTGCAATTTAAAAGAAAATTAACTACGATCTTAAAAAAATTCCCTGACATTTACAGGTGGATTTTTTTTGTAAGACAGATTTAATATTTCTAATGAAAAAAAGAACTTCTAAATTAAGAAGAGAAATTTTCAGAACAAACAGTTTTGATGCAAAAAAGATTTCACTTTATTTATTATTAGCAACAATACATTAACTTTAAATGAAAGGTTAATGTACAACATAAACAGTTGAATTTTAACAAAACTATTGAATTTGCAACCAAAAAGTATATCCCTCAAAGAAAATTGTTAAATTTCCAAACAAAAATAATATAATCGTAAAAAAAAAAAACAATCTTTAGGAGACAGTTCTTGCCCTAAATAAAAATAAAAGAATGTGCGTAATCAGTGAATGGAAAGGATCCTGACAAGAGAATGTGGTAAAGATTTTAGAGGACTAAGGATTGGATAAGGAGTGGATGAAAAATTAGAAGGGACCAGGCGATCAAATGAAAGAGTGAATATAAAAAAATGACAAGGTTAAGGTAGACAAGAAGTGAAGTAAAAAAAGAAAAGCAAAGGAAAAAAAGGCCAAAATAATGATTATCGAACCTGATCATAGCAAGAAATTCCCAGTTAGGATTGCCAGGGTCCAGATTCATAAGGGCCTCCTTCTCCTCCTTGAGTTCAGCCTGTCTCTGTCTTCGTTCCTCCCTGTTTTTCTTGAGTCGCTCGACCTCCTTGACAACATTGGACCTTCTTCCTCTTCCGTTCTCGACCTGCGCCTGTTGCGCCTGCGTTAATTGCTGCTGCTGAACCTGAACCTGCTGCTGCTGTTGCTGCTGCTGCTGAAGTTGTTGATTTTGTTTGAGCTGCTTGGTGATTGCGGCATTGGAGACATTGAAGGTCGGATTAGTGGTGGGTGTTGGTGGTATGTTTTCCTGAACTTCTCGTCGTCCTGTCAGACCAGTAATTGTGTCACCGTGACCATTCACAGCCGTCACGGGCGGCATTATATTGGTTGGACGACTCGGCAGTTGCTGTCTATTCCTATTTGATCCAGCTGTGGAAAAATAACATTCTTTTTTTTACATTTCGTCATCGATGCTCGTGTGTGTTCAGTCTCAACAATATTAATCTGGTTGTAACATTAATTGCAATATATTGGTATTTGATAAAAATTTTGTTTTTGTTAAATAACTGTGTTTATTTTATTGTAAAAAACAAGAATATTTCATTTTGGTGTCAAATATCTCTCAATGGTTAAAAGTCAATAGATTATTTTGATTTTGATTTTACTAATATTAAAATTCTTGCTAGAGAAAAAATAGATATAAAAGACGCATAATAGAATCCATTTTTAGAAACAAATATCAAAATATTTCGATTAACTTACAGACAGAAATGATAAATTTCAACAAAATATATCAAATTACACAGGCCCTCAAAAAAAATTTGTCTGTACTTTGCACCTGGCCAGTGGTATCCTTATGTATTTTGGGCTGCTGATTCCGAAACCGACCTCAGAATTTCCCCTATACGTCAGAATTTTTATCCTAGCCTAGGGAAAACGAGGAAAAATTGAAAAAAATTTTCGGCCACGTAAAAAAAAAGTTGAGAGAACCCAGAATACTCTAGATTTGACATATTTGCTCTAAGCTAGGTGGCGTGTAAGAGAAATTCTGAGGTTGGATTCGGATTCAGCGGCCCAAAATACATAAGGATACACTGGTCAGGACAAGATATTATATTTTATCATCAAATTTTATTGCACAGGACCACAACTTGCATAAAATCAGCAGCTTTTGTTAGTTTTTCACGGTTTCCCTTAGGCTAGGCTAAAATTCTGACGTGTAGGGGAAATTCTGAGGATGGATTCGGATTCAGCAGCCGAAAATAATAAATAAATTTTTTTTGTGAGCCTGTGATATTTTAAAATAAATATTAACCAAATTTAAATTCCAATTGCTTTGGAGTGCTTTCCTCACTTGTCGTTCCCTTAAATGTCCCCTTTTTTCTACATTAATGAATTTTCCACCTTAATCGTAAAAAATTATTAAGATTTTGTTTTTTTTGTTCATTAAAATGTAGATTCTTTTAAAAAAACTCTTTAATTTTTAGCATGCTTTTGTATAATACGTTTTTTGTTTTTTTAATTTAATTTGTTGACACATATCAGAATTATTTTTAACAAATTGACTCTTAACCATTTACAGATGTTTGAAAACAAAATTAAATATTCTTGTTTTTTACAACAACAAAAAACACACAGACATTTTTCTTTCTTTCTCTATTTTTAAAACTTTGTAACTACATTTAAGAAATGATCGCTTTTTATAAATTATTTATTTAGAATCTCTGAAAAAGGGACGCTGTTTTAGCCGAAACGTCAGAATTTTTTTTTAAACGAACGTTTTTATTCTTTTAATTTACTGTCGACTGTAAGACCTACAAAAATTCTTTCTCATTTTGTAATTTTTTTCATAGATCAGGATGACTAGAATTTTTAACGAAAAAGATGAATTTGTAATCGCTGAGGTTAATTTTCAGAGAAAAATATGAATTTTTTGCCTAAAAATACAGTTTATTAAACAAAATACATGAGTTTTAACGAAAAATAGTTGAATTTTCAAGTAGAGGGGGTAAATTTTCAACTTAATAGTTAAATTTTGTAATAGAAAAAAAATTCATTTTAAACTTAACAAAACTTTTCAACAAATGAATTAAATCTTTAACTAAAATAGTTGAATTTTCAAACAAACAAAAACTTATTTTTTACAAAGTGATGATTTTTTAAATAAAATTGTAAATATTTAACTATAATAGTTGAATTTAAAACTATAAAGATGAATTTTTCAATGAAATTATAAATCTTTCAATAAAATAATTTAATTTATGAACAAAAGAATTCATTTCTACCAAAAAAAGACTAATTTTCAACTAAAAAGGATCATTTTTCCAACAAAAATTAAATAATTACATTTTTATTCATAAAATGAATGCTCGAAAAAAGAAATTAATTTTTAAATAAAACAGTAAACCTTCATCCAAAAAAATAATTAATTTTTGACGAGATGATTTTTTAACTTAAATAATAAATATTAAACTGGAATTGTGGAATTTTTAACCGAAAAGAATTTTTAAACAAGAAGATTAACTTTTAAATAAAAAGATAATTTTCTGCGAAAAAATTGATTTTTTAACAATAAACGTGATTTTTCAACAAAATAGTTGAATTTTTAATTTAAAAAGACCAATTTTTATCCAAATTTTTGAGTTTTTAACTAGAAAATATCAATTTTCAACCAAAAATGGTAGTTATATTTCCGGTTAAAAAAAACATCTTTTATCAACTGGAACAGTTGAATTTTGAAAAAAATGAGTTTTCCACTAAAAAACAAATCTTTCAACAACTAGAAAAAATAATTTTTTCTAAAGAAGATAAATCTTTAACTAGAATAATTGAACTTTGACCAAAAAAATTAATTTTCAACCAAGAATATGATTTTTATACAGGGTTTCTGCTCAAATCCAGGAAAAAAAATCCCTGAAAATTCCAGGTTTTTTTTCAGGTATCTCATGTTTTTTAGCAAGATCAATTAATTAAATAATACTGAAAAAATAATTTATTATGTTTTGAATTTGTCTCTAAAGTCCATGAATTTGAATAATAAGTAAAAAAAATGATTTGATCAAATAATACTTAAAATTGAGTGAATATTTAGGTAAAACTAATGAGGGTACTATATTAAATTAAATTTAAACCGCTTAAAATTTCTAACTTTTCAAGTGAATATTTGGATTTTCTAAAAGACAGATGAATATTGAAACAAGTATTTAAAATTTTGAACAAATAACTGAATTTTAAAATAAAAAAGATAAATTTTTCGATTGAAAACATAATTTTATTAAAATATAAACATTATAAGTTAAAACTGTTGAATCTTCAACTGGAATAGTTAAATTTTTAACTAAAAAGATGAATTTTCAATCCAGAAAATTAATTTCTACCAGAAAAATCGAATATTTAATTAAAAAAGATCATTTTCCAACCAAAAAGTGAATAGTTACGTTTAGAGTAAAAGAAAAAGAAAACTTCAAAGATCACTTCTCAATCAAAAACAGAACAGTCAAATTTTCAGCTAAAAAAATTAATTTCATGCGAAAAAAAACGAATTTTAAACAAAATAATTCACTGAAGTAATATAAAGCTATCTTATAAACAAGAATAATTATTTTTCAATTTAATATTGTTGTTAAAAAAATAAGCATATATAAAAATATACTAATTATACTAAAAACATTAATTTTTCAACTAAAAATTGAATTATTAAATTTTTAGTCAAAAAATAAATGTTCAACCAAAAAGATGAATTTTAACTAAAATTATGGATTATTCAACTCGAATAATAGTTAAATTTGTAGTAAAACATTAATAATTGTCAACCAAAAACATCCAAATAAAAAACAAGTTTTTAATTAAACAGCTCATTTTTGAACCAAAGAAATTAATTTTTAGATAAAACGATTAACCTTTAACAAAAAAATTAATTTTTAACAAAAGAGTGACTTTCAACAAAATAATTTTATTTCCAACCTTAAAGATGAATTTTCTACTAAAATGATAAATATTTACCGCAATACTTGAATTTTTAACCGAAAAGAAAAATTTGTAAACAAGAAAATTAACCTTGAAAGAAAAGGACAATTTTCTACAAAAAAAATATTTTTTAAAACAAAATACGTACATTTTTAACAACATAAATGAGTTTTCAATTTTAAAGACTAATTTACATCCAAATTATTAAACTTTGAACTGATAAAATTTCAACTAAAATTATGAATCTTCAACTTGAATATTTTTATTTTTTTAAATACAAAAAAATGAATGTTCAATCTATTAGATTAATTTTCTACAAAAAAAAGATGAATTTTCAAAAAAACAGTTTAATTTTTAAATAAAAAATATCAATTTTCCACCAAACAATTAAATTTTCATAAAAATAAAATGTCAACCAAAAATTAAATAGTTGACTCTCCCGTTAAAAATATAATTCCTAACCAAAAACAATCGGCTATTTAAAAAAAATAGTTAAAATTTCGATAAAAAATCTCTTTTCGTCCAAAGAAAAAAAAATTTTTTAATCAAATAGCTCCTTTTTCAAACAAAGAAATGAATTTTTAATCAAAATGATGAACCAATAAAAAAATAAATTTTCAAGAAGATGAATTTTCAACTAAAAATAAGAATTTTTAAACAAGAGTGCTGAAAGAAAAAAATGAATTTTTAATTATAAAACACAAATTTACAGTTAAATCATTACACTTTCAACCATAAAAGGTTCAGTGAAAAAAATAAACAATTTGGTTGAAACTTTTTTTTTCTCCTTTGCTGAAAAAGCTTTCTTGGATGAAAATTTATCTTTTTGGTTTAAAAATTTATGTTTTTTAATAGAAATTTCATCTTTTTCTTTTAGGTAGAAATGAAAATATTCGATTTAAAATTAAAAAATCTTTTTTATTTGAGGTTCCGACTGTTTTACCGAAAAATCTAATTTCTTTGTTGAATTCAACAGATTTTTATTTTAAAATCTGTTTTGTTTAAATATTTAACTATTGCATTTGTTGTAAAAAATTCATCTCTTTTTTGGTAGGAAAATTATTAAAAATTTGGTAAAAAATGCAACTGCTTTGTAGCAACTTCGCTGTTTCTTTTCTTGAAAATTCAACTAATTAGTTGAAAACTAACTTTTTTGTTGAAAATTCATATTCTTGGTTGGAAAATTTAATTCTTTTTGTAGAAAATTTTAAATTTCATCTCTTCTGGTAGAAGTTGTATCTTTTTTGGTTAAAAATGAAACAGTTTTATGGAAAATTTCACTTTTTAGTTAAAAATTAATTTGTTTGTTTGAGAAGGCAACTATTTTGTTAAAAATTAGTCGTTTTTGGTTAAATTGGACAACATTGTTAAAAATGTATGCTTCTGGCCGAAGATCTTTTTATCGTTAAATTTATAATATTTGTTTTAAAATTAAGTTTTTCTTGAAACTTGTCTTTTTTGCAGAAAATTCGTTTTTTTCGAGTAGATAATTCAGAAATTTGGCTGCAATTTTTTGATTTAATTTTTTGGTCAGAAATTTATCTCTTGGTTTCAAACCAACACATTTTTTGATAGAATTTAATGTTTTTTAGTAAAAAATGCCACTGTTTGGTGAAATTTAAAAAAAAAATTTTTTTTTTAGTTTTTAGTTTTTTTTTTAGTTTTTAAACAGAAGATTTATCTACCTGGTGCAAAATCTACCAACTTTGATAAAAATTGTTCTTCTTTTGTAGAAAATTTGTCTCCTTGGTAGAAAATTTATTTCTTTGGTTGAAAATTAAAATTTTTTGTTGTTTATTGTCTGTCAATGTATCTTTTTTAATTGAAAAGTCGTTTTTTGTTGTTACAAATTTGTTTGTTTTGGTTAAATATTTTTGTTTTTGGTACAAAATAAATCTTCTTATTTGGAAAATAATGTTTTTCGTTCCTAGTTCAACTATTTAGTTAAAAAAATTGTTGTTTTGGTTGATGATTAATAATTTTAGTTGAAAAACTATTTGATAAAATATTAATTATTATTTTTGGTTGAAGATTCATCATTTTTCTTCAAAATCCATTTTTTTTTGAAATTCCTCTCTTTAGTAAAATATCATCATTTGTGTTCAAAATTCAGCTATTAGTTAGAAATTAATTTTTTTGGTTGAAGATTCATCATTTTAGATAAAAATTTATTTCTTTGGTTGAAAATTTAAATGATGATAAAAATTCAATTATTTGTTTGAAAATTAATGTATTTTATTAAAAATTCAACTGTTGGTAAAAAATTAATCTTATTGGTTTAAAATTGATTTTTTATTGAAAATTGAACTTTTAAGTTGAAAATTAGTTTAGTTTTGGTTGCGAATTTCTTTTAGTTGAAAATGCATGTATTTTGTAGAAAATTAAACTGTTTTGTACAAAATACATCTAATGGGATAAAAATTTATTTCATTGGTTTTAAATTAATTTTTTAAGCTTAAAATAGAAATCTTTGGTTGAAAATTTAACATTTTTGTTGAAACTTCGTTTTTTTGTGGTAACAAATTTGTTCGTTTTAGTTAAATATTTTTGTTTTTGGTAGAAAATAAATCTTCTTCAATGAAAAATAATGTTTTTGGTTCCTAATTCTACTATTTAGTTAAAAGTTTATTGCTTTGGTAAATGATTAATACTTTTTGTTAAAAATTTATCATTTTTAGTTGCAAATCCATGTATTTTGTTGAAAATTCGTCTTTTTGGTAAAAAATTAATTTTCTTCTTTGAAAATATATCTTTTTTTTAAAAGCTTAACTATTAGATTATAAATTCATTATTATTTTTGGTAAAAGATTCATAATTTTGCTTCAAAATATAAGTATTAATTAGAAATTCATTTTTTTGGTTGAAGATTCGTAATTTTAGTCGAAAATTTATTTCTTTGGTTGAAAATTTAAACGATGTTAAAAATTTAATTATTTGTTTGAAAATTAAAGTATTTTATTAAAAATTCAACTCTTGGTAGAAAATTAATCTTGTTGGTTAAAAATTTATTTATTTGGTATAAAATTGATTTTTAAATTGAAAATTAAACTATTAAGTTGAAAATTATTTTAGTGTTGGTTGGAATTTTCTTTCAGTTGAAAATTCGTGTATTTTGTTAAAAATTAAACTGTTTTGTACAAAATACATCTATTGGAATGAGAATTTATTTCTTTTGTTTGAAATTAATTTTTTAAGCTTAAAATAGAAATATTTTCTTGAAAATTTAACAATTTTGTTGAAAATTCGTTTTTTTTGTTGTAATTGTAATTGAAAAATAATGTTTTTGGTTCCTAATTCAACTATTTAGTTAAAAATTTATTGTTTTGGTTGATGATTAATACTTTTAGTTGAAAATTGATCAGTTTTAGTTTCAAATCCAAGTATTTTGTTGAAAATTCGCCTTTTTGGTAAAAGACCAACTATTTGATAAAAAATTAATTATTATTTTTGATTTAAGATTCATCATTTTTCTTAAAATTCTTTTTTTTTTGAATTCCTCTCTTTAGTAAAAGATCATCATTTGTGTTTAAAATTCAACAATTAGTTAATAATTAATTTTTTTTGGTTGAAGATTAATCATTTTAGTCGAAAATTTATTTCTTTAGTTGAAAAAAAATGATGTTAAAAATTAAATTATTTGTTTGAAAATTCATGTATTTTATTAAAAATTGAACTGTTAAGTTAAAAATTGTCTTGTTGGTAGAAAACTAATCTTCATCGATAAGAACTTATTTTTTTGATTTAAAATTCCACTTTTTAGTTGAAAATTAATTTTCTTTGGTTCAAAATTCGTTTTTTTGTTAAATAAACTTTTTTAACTATTCCATTTCTGGTTCAAAATTTATTCTTTTTATTTGCTTTTAAAGCTTTTTAACATACAAAAAAATTATAATTACATTAAAGAAATATGTCAAAAGTATATATAAAAAGAATTTCACACTCAACTGATAAAGTTATGCAAAACATTTAATTAAATCATAAAAAATTCATCCTGAAAATTAACAATTATATGAAAAAGTATATTTTTCTGTTGAAAATTTATATACTTTGGTTAAAAATTTAACTACTTGGTTGAAAATTCTTGTATTGGTGGAAATTTATTTGTTAACAAAAAATTTAACTATTTATTTTTTAGTTGAAAATGATCTTTTTTAGTAGACAATTAATTTTTTTTGCTAAAAAATTCATCTTTTAGTTGAAAATTCCGTTTTATTTTGTTTAAAAATTATTGCCTTCAACTCAAAATTTAACTACTTTGACTAAAAGTTCTGTTGAAAATTAAGTTTATTTTTTGTTGTAAATTAATGTTTTTAATTGGAAATTCGTATCTTTTGATATAAAATTAATCTCCTTGGTTGAAAATAATTTTGTTTAAATGTAAAAACATGATTGAAACTGGAACCACTTTGTTTAAAATTTATAAAATTTCTTTTGTTGGTAGGAAACTAGACTTCATCGATAAGAACTTTTTTTTTTATTCAAAATTCCACTTTTTAGTTGAAAATTCGTTTTTTGTTAAATAAACTTTTTTAACAATTCTATTTTTGGTTCAAAACTTATTTTTTTCATTGATTTTAAAGCTTCTTAACATACAAAAAATTACAATTAAATTAAAGAAATATAAAAACAATTTCACACTAAACTGATAAAGTTATGGAAAAAATATTTCATTTTCTTCAGGAAAAATTAACTCTTAAATTCGATTAAAGACACTGAATATTTATACCATTTTTAATCGAGCAATGAAAGTCTTCCCGCTCTTGTTGCTGATCAACTATTGAAATCCGTCTCTTGAAACAGCGACTTAAGAGAAACTTCATCGTCGCGAAATGGAATATTATTTTTGAAAAATGTAAAAACAAAAAAAAGGGAAAAGCCACTAAAAGAAAGTTTCGGCCAAATAATACTAATTTCGTCTGTAGCTCACATTAATTAGGCAACTTTGGAACTATAAAAAAAACAACAAGACCGAAGCGCAGAGGAGCGAAAATTAAAATTAAAAATTAATAAAAAATTGTGACCGGAAATAAAAAAATGGGTGAGTAGGAGGCGGAATTGTGGAATTGTGGAATGTGGAAGAACACAAAGAAAGTGTTCACTGAACACGTAGAGAAGGTGCACTAACAATAAGTGATGGTTGGGGTCCTTGCCCTTGCTGGGGAATATAGATGTGGATATAGCGTGTGAATATCGATAGTGACTCTGAAAAACGGATAACGCGGTTGCCTAGCGAAAAGAGAGAATCATAAGGATATGCTTTCGAAAAATCAATATTAAACTATTTCCTTGACCATTAAATTATTTTATTGAAAATTATGGTGTTTTTTCCGAATTCGTATTTTTTGTTATACAATTAATCTTTTTTGTCGAAAATTCATCTCTTTGGTTCAAATTT
>JAAAKG020143418.1:0-11367 GCA_010014905.2 Druon quercuslanigerum
TAAATTTATTTTAAAATGTTTCTGAACATTATTGATAGAAGAGAAAATTTAATTTGTAAATGATTGTTTAATAATGGGCAATAATGCTGTTCTTAATTTTTTTTTAATATGTAATCTCCTAAAATCTTTCATAATTATAATTATGAAAGATTTGAAGAGGTTAGATATTTTTTAAGATTTTTTGCAAAATTTTAAATGTTATTTTAGGAGCATTTTAATTTTGAAGATTTCAGAATGTTACAAGAATAAAAAATTATTTTTTCAATGAATTTGAAGAGAAAATTGAAAAAGATTTAAAAATTTTAAAAATAATTTTCTTAAATTTTAAAAAGATTGTAAAAGATATTAAATCAAAATTGTACAATTTTGGCATATATTATAATTATACAGAAAATTTTACTAAGTTTAAGAGATATTCAGATGTTTTAAAGGATTAAAAAATAATTAAAACTTTTAAAGATTTTTAAAGAATTGTGTAAAATTTCACGAAAGCAATTTTTTTAATTTTGCAGAATAAAAAAAAATGCTGAAAAATTTGAATTATTATTAAAGATTAGATAGTTTTGATTTAAAGGTCAGAAAAGATTAAAAAAGAATTTTCTTAAGATTCATGAAAAATTTTTTTATGATTTTTTATTGTGGGAAATTAACTTTAAGTGAAAATCAAAAAAGGTTTTAAGAATTTAAAAATATTTTCTAAAATATATAAAAGAAGATTTCAAAGCAAAATTTTCAATTTTGTAATATTAAAAAATATTTTAAAATCTAGTAAATTGAAGAAATATTCAGAACAGTTGAAGAGATCCAAAAAGAATTTTAGGCTTTTAAAGATTTTTGAAATTTAGATTTTAGAAGAGAGAAAAAAAATTTAGAAGCTTTAAAAGAATATCGAAAAGTTTTTAAAGAATGAACAATTTTTCCCAAAATACTTGAAAAAATTGAGAAGTTTATAAGGCAATTTTTTACATCTTGAATAATTTTTATAATTTGAAATATAAATTTGAGTCATTTAAAAATATTTCTAGGGATTTGAGACGTTTTTAATAGATTGAAATATTTAAAAATTTGAAAACATTTCCAAAAGTTTATCAAATGTTTCTTGATTTCTTCCAAACTTTTTTTAAAAAGACTCGAAATTTTCCTAATATTTTGTAAAGTCCTATAATATATAAAAAATTTCTTAAAAATTTTTCAAATTCTTTTTTTACACATCCAAAATATTTAAAAATCGTTTTTAATTTTCATTCAAGAAAATATTCTTGTTCTCAATTCTCAGAATTAAATCTCCGCCCGAATTTAATTGTTCAAAAACTTTGAACAAATAAATAGTTATTTTAAAATCGTATATAATATTATTATTCATAATATTATTATATATTCTTTTATTGTATTGAAAAAAAAAATTAATTCGTGAATTTCCATTAAGACTTACAGTAACTAACTTTATTATTCTTATAAAAAGAAAAAATATTGAAAAAGGATTCAGTGTTACATAAATATTTTATTTATTAATAGACAATGCTTAAAACATAAAAGAATGTTACGTAATATGGGAACGCTCCCATTTTTTTTTGTTGGGTAAGGATTCTTAATTTAGGTCGAAATTGAATGTAATAAAAGACATTAATTTAAAACTGGGAACGCTCCCATTTTTTTTTTCGTTAAGGATTCTTAATTTGGGTCGAAAATGAATGTAATCAAAGACATTAACTTTACACTGGGAACGCTCCCATTTTTTATTTTGTTTTTCGTTAAGGATTCTTAATTTGGGTAAAAATTGAATGTAATCAAAGACATTAATTTAAAAATGGGAACGCTCCCATTTTTTTTTTTTTTTTTTTTTTTTAAGGATTCTTCATTTGGGTCGAAATTGAATGTAATCAAAGACATTAATTTTAAAATTTCTGTTTTATCTTTCATTCGGAAAACAAGATCTTCGTGTCAATGATCGCAATTGATCGTACGTCAAATGATCTTTATTGCTCTTACGAGTACTCAAGCGCGGTATTTTAATTGGTCGATGATACGTGCACGCGACTCTTATCTGTGAACACATACGACTTTTTGATACTAAGCTTCGCGGTTTATTCGTTTGCCACAGATAAGTAGTTAATAAGTTTCTATTGTTTCTTATCGCGGTTATAAGTGACCCACCTTACTCGGTGACTCATGTTCATTTTTTTTACTGCCACAAAACTTCTCTCGGAAAATAATAAAAAATTTAAAAAAGTTAAGAATAGAAAAAAGTTTACGTAAAAGACGCGAATAGATAATTGTTGGAAAAATATTTTATTTATATAACGTGTTTAATAGGTTGGGTAAAAAAAATTGTTGGAAGTAGAACTATGTAAAATTTTTTAAAGATTTTTATTTGCAGCCCCATCAGAGATTATTTATGTTGAGTAAAACCTACAGTTGGAAATAGGATAAAAATTTATTAGTTTAGGAAATCTTAATTTAAAAAAGACCAAAATTTTTTTTTTAAATTTATTATAATTTACACTTTTGATTTTCTAGACTTATCAAATTTTTTTTCTGGTGTATTTTTACCAGTAGAAACGTTCATGATACTTGTAAAATTTCTTTCTATATTTTTGTAGGTTTTAAAATTATTTTTTGAAAGCAGTAAAAAAGTTAATTGATAATATAGAAATAGAAACTGAAATGTTCAATGTTTTTAAATTTTAACTTTAGGCTTTGGATTTTTTAAAATTAAACTGTTTGATTGAAAATGTACTGTATTTTACATTTTGAATTTTGTTTTATTCACAATATTAAAAATTAAAAAATAATTATCTCAATTTATAATTTCTTTAGTGTGGTGTTAAAGATTAACTTCTTAACAGTCCAGTATAAAAATGATTTTTTTTTTTTATTAAAATGCATCAATAAAAATCTTTCAATCGTCATATATTTATATTTAAAATAAGATTGAAGTATTCAAAATCAAATTTGGTAAAATTAAGCATTTAGAATAACGTCAGTCCCACCAAACTTCTTACACTCCTTCCTCTTTTTCCTTTCTCCTCCATTATCTTTTAAATTTTAACCATTTTTTCAATAATCTTTCTATTTTTCCTTTTTTTCTCTTTTTTTCTGTCTTCAATTCAAACTGATTTAAGAAGAACAAATAAAAAAATCCAACTATTTTTGGTTTCTGTTAAAAATTCATTTTTTTGTAAGAAAATTTTTTCGGCAAGAGCGAAATTTTTTTCAAAGAAATAATGAATATTTTTGTTATAAATTCCAAGTTTCTAAATTATAATTAAACTTTTGTCTAAAAAATTAGTCATTTTCTTGCAAATTGAACTTTTTGATTAAAAATGCAGCTTTTTTCGATTCAAGTTTAATATTTTTTGTTTGAAAACTCGAGCATTTTTTTAAAAATTCATTAATTGTTTTGCTGAAAACCTAATTATTTTGTTGATCATTCATCTATTTTGTTAAAAATTCATATTTTTTAAACCAAAAATACAACTGTGAATCAAAGATTTTTTTTTAAATTGAAAATTTATATTTTTCCTAAAAATGTTTTTCTTTTGGTTTAAAATGAAATTTTTTCTTAAAAATTCTATTGACTTCGAAAAGTTTGTATTTTTTCTTAAAAATTGTACTAAATTTGATAAAAGTTCAACTATTTTGTTTAAAATTCGCGTCTGTTATCGTGAAAAATAATTATAATTCCCTGTTTTGAAAAAATTGTTTGCCAAGAACGATAACTTGTCTAAAAAAAAGATGAATATCAAATCCAAAAAGAATAATTCTCAACGAAAAATACAATATTTTTGATATTTTACATAGAAAAGTTTTAATTTTTAAATAAAAAACAGTTGAATTCAACAAAAAAAGTTCAATTTTTATGATAATATAACAAGGCAACATGAATGTTTAATTTAAAAAAAAATTCTTTGATTCTAAGTTGAATTTTTGGTTTAAAAAATATGAATTTTTAACAAAATTGATTAATTTTCAACAAAATAATTAGGTTTTCAACAAAACAATGAATGAATTTTCAAACAAATGGTCGAGTTTTCAAACAAAGCAGATTAAACTTGAACCAAAAACAATTGCATTTTCAATCAAAAAGTTCAATTTGCAAGCAAAAGACTAATATTTTAGAAAAAAGTTGAATTTTTATTTATTTATTTTATTATTTCAACTGAAAAAATTTCGATTTTACCGAAAAAAATGAATTTTCAATTCAAAACAGTTAAATTTTCTTCCAAAAAAGATGAATTAAAAAAAAAAGCGAATTTTCGAGAAAAAAAAATCAACCAAAAATAGCTCAGTTAGAATTCAAGCAAAAAAAAATTCTTTTTCTCTTTTTTTGGCTTTGTCTTTTTCTCTTAAAAATGTAACTTTTTGATTGAATTCAACTGTTTTTTATTTAAAAATTAAAACTTTTCTATATTAAATATTGTATTTTTCGTTGAGAAATATTCTTTATGGATGGGAAATTTATCTTTTTTTTGCAGATAAGTCATCTTTCTTGGTTGAGAATACACTTTTTGTTTGAAAAATCAAATATTTTTTTAAAATGCATAAACATTTATTTTTGAAATTTTCGGAATAAAAAAGTTTATATATTGAATTCAATATGGTACATACATTAATTATATTTCCCTATTTTAAAAAAAATCACTTTATTTACCCTTTTTTGAGAGAATTTTAGGTTTATGGAGCCTGTAGAGCCTATAAAAATTTAAAATGATTCAATTTTTTGAAATATTATCAAATAAAAATGTAAATTAAAATCGTTTGATATTGAAAGATCGCGATACATTATAGGAAATATTTACAGAATTTTTTCTTTTTTAAGGGTAAATTTTTTACCTTCAATATTACATATTAGGTTGCGTCGAAAAAAAAAAACATTTTGGAAATCGGAAATGGAACTATGTTGAAAAGTAGCGTAATAAAAAACAAAACTTGCTTGAAAAAATATATATGCTTTCTTAATTTTTATATTTTCCTGGTTGTTTTTTTCCATTTCTGTATCGATCGAATAAACTTAATTAAAATTTTTCAGGTTTACAATGCGTGTTTCGAAAATCTTTTGTATTTAAAAAATGGTCCATTTTAGATTTTTATTTTTAATGATGAACGTTTTTATTTTATCAACTGTAAATATAGATAAATTGAAGGAAAATAGCTTAATAATGTAATAATAATAATTAAATAATAATAATGGTTTCAAAATAAATCTGTACTTTCAGTATTAAAAATAATTGAACAATAATTGATTTGACAAAACGATTCTAAATCTGTTCAAAATTGAGGAATTTCCATATTTTAACGTTAAAATTTTTTATTTTTTAATTCAAAAGGCCTCTCAATAGGAGGATTCTCAATAAGAGATTTTTGGAACTAAATCTGAATCTTTGAACTCTGCAATTTATAAAAGCTTTCATTTTCAATTCAGTTTATATTACTTCAAATGGAAAAATTTAAGCTTTATATAGTGTTCAATTAAAAAATTTTATTGGCCGTGAAATATTTCTTCAACCCGGGAAATGACCGGTAATTTTTTTCTTAGATTAAAACGACCATCCTAAATTTGAAATTGAATTAAAACATTCAAATGCTACATTTAGAATCTCGGAAATTTTAATGCAGAAAACATCAATGTGATATTATCAGAACAACTTTTTTTTTTTTTTTTTTTTTGAAGCCCAAAGTTTTTGAATTTAAAAACTTGGAAGTTTAAAGCGTTTTGTATGAAACGCGTTGGTCGCACGATTAAAATCGCCTTATTTGACATGACACCTCTAGTCACCTCTTCGTTATGTAAGTCTGCAGAGTGCAGACGTATACACCTAGAGTTGATATAGGCACCTGAGTGTACTTTACAAAATTAGCACGGAAAATCAATGATGAGAACGAGCCACCTTCGCCAGTGAATTTCCTCGAGTTTCTGCATCTCGCGATTCTCTGATAAATAACCAGACCCAACCGAGATGCTAACGAGCCGGAATATCTCGTTTCAATGTTCTATAATTTACTAATTTCCTTGCCAGCATACTCCACCTGCTCCAACTGCTCCATAATAATGAATGATCAAATCAAGTTTTATTACGTGGACAATCACACTTATTATACATTTTCAGCCAATATTCCGAGCAGAACTAGTCGAAAATGATAAAAATATTCGTAGGAGCGTCCATAAACTAAATTAAAGAGGGCGGTGACGTGACCGGGAAACCGGGAAATGACCGGGAATTTTCTTGACCGGGAAACACGAAAATTTTCTTGACCTGGAAACCCGTAAAATGACCGGGAACTTACTTCCAATCGCAGTCAAATCCAACTTTTAATTATTTTAATAATGTTGGTTACATATTTATTTACTTATTAACGGTTTATGAATCATAGATATCTAAGATTATCTTGGTTTACTCTAAATAAATTATAATTTATTATTGTTTAAGAGAGCCAGCATACTCCAACTGCTCTAACTTATAAATAATGAATGATCAAACCAAGTTTTATTATTTGGACAATAACACTTATTATACATTTTCAGCCAATATTCCGAGTAGAATTAGTTGAAAATGGTAAAAATATTCGTAGGAGCGTCCATAAACTAAATTAAACAGGGTGGTGACGTAACTGGGAAACCGGGAAATGACCGGGAATTTTCTTGACCGGGAAACCGGGAAACGGCCGGGAATTTTCTTGACCGGAAAACACGGTAATTGTCTTGATTAGGAAACCCGGGAATTTTTTGACCGGAATACCCGGGAAATGACCGGGAACTTACTTCTAATCGCAGTCAAATCCAACTTTTAATTATTTTAATAATGTTGGTTACATATTTATTTACTTATTAACGGTTTATGAATCATAGATATCTAAGATTATCTTGGTTTACTCTAATTAAATTATAATTTATTATTGTTTAAGAGGGCCAGCATACTCCAAGTGCTCTATCTGATAAATAATGAATAATCAAATTAAGTTTCATTATTTGGTCAAACACAATTATTATACAATTTCAGCCAATATTACGAGTAGAACTAGTCGAAAATGATAAAAATATTTGTAGGATCATCCATAAACTAAATTAAACAGGGTTTTGGCGTGACCGGGAAACCGGGAAATGATCAGGAATTTTCTTGACCGGGAAATACGGGAATTGTCTTGACCGGGAAACACGAAAATTTGCTTGACCTGGAAACCCGGGAAATGACCGGGAACTTCCAATCGCAGTCAAATCCAAGTTTTAATTATTTTAATAATGTTGGTTACATATTTATTTACTTATTAACGGTTTATGGATCATAGATATCTAAGATTATCTTGGTTTACTCTAAATAAATTATAATTTATTATTGTTTAAGAGAGCCAGCATACTCCAACTGCTCCAACTGATAAATAATGAATGATAAAATCAAGTTTTATTATTTGGACAATTACAACTATTACACAATTGTAGCCAAAATTCTGTGTAGATCTAGTCGAAAATGGTAAAAATATTCGTAGGACCGGCCATAAACTAAATTGAACAGGGTGGTGCCGCGACCGGGATTTTTCTTGACCGGCAATTTTCTTGACCTGGAAACACGGGAAATGACCGGGAATTTACTTCCAATCGCAGTAAAACCCAGTTTTCATTATTTTAATAATTTTTCTAACGGATTTATTTAATTATTTATGCTTTATGGGTCCTGGATTTGTCAAATTATCTCAGTTTACTCTAATTAAATTATAATTTATTATTGTTTAGGAGAGCCAGCATACTCCAGCTGCTCCAACTGATAAATAATGAATAATCAAATCAAATTTTATGATTTGGACAATCACACTCATTATACAATTTCAGCCAATATTTCGAGTCGAAAATGGTAAAAATATTTGTTGGACCGTCCATAAACTAAATTAAACAGGGTGGTGACGTGACCGGGAAACCGGGAAATAACAGGGGATTTTCTTGACCGGGAAACATGGAAATTCTCTTTATTAGGAAACCCGAGAATTTTTGACCAGGAAACCCGCGAAATGACCGGGAATTTTCTTGACCGGAAAACACGGGCATTGTCTTGACCAGGAAACCCGGGATTTTTTGACCGAGAAAACCCGGGAAATGACCTGGAATTTAGTTCTAATCGTAGTCAAATCCAAGTTTTCATTATTTTAATCATTTTGGTTACGTATTTATTTACTTATTAACGTTTTATGGATCTTAGATATTTTAGATTATCTCAGATTACTCTAATTAAATAAGAATTTATTATTGTTTAAGGGAGCCAGCATACTCTTACTGCTCCAACTGATAAATAATGAATGATTAAATCAATAAAAAATATTTGTAGGACCTTCCATAAACTAAATTGAACAGGGTGGTGACGTGACCGGGAAACCTGGAAATGACCGGAAATTTTATTTACCGGGGAAAACCGGGAATGTTCTTGACCGGGAAATGACCGGGAACTTACTTCTGATCCCAGTCAAATTCAAGTTTTCATTATTTTAATAATTTTTATTACGTATCTATTTACTTATTAAGGGTTTATGGATCTTAGATTTTTCAGATTATCTCAGTTTACTCTGATTGAATTACAGGGTGTCTACCCTACCTGGAAAACCTGGAGAAATCTGGAAATGTCAGGGAATTTTTTTTAAGTCAGGGAATTTTTTCAAGAGCGTAGTTAATTTTTGTTTTTAATTGCACTATTAAATGGAATAACACGCTCTTATGTTTGAAATCATTTTTTTGACTGAAAGTTCAGTTTATTAAGTTTATTCCAAGTGCAACTTGAACTATTTTATTGAAAATTTGTTTCTTGTTTTTTTTTGTTTTGTTATGGAAAATTAATCTTCCTACTTAAAATATTACTGTTTAATAATTAGCGGAAAAATTCAACTATTTAAGGTAACGAATGATTATTTTAGTTAGAAATTCATAGCTTTAGTTGAAAATGCATTTTTTTTAACTGAAAATTCAACTATTCAATTCTTATTTGACTATTTAGCTTTTTAATAAAAAATTAAATATTTAGTAGAAAATAATTAAAAATTTTGAGCTGAAAAATTAAGCCGTGTTGTAGAAAATTCATCTTTTTGGAAAATATTTAATGTTTTTTATTTATTTAAATGACAGCTAGTTAAAAATTAATATTTTTATAGCAGAAAATTAAAAATGTTGTTGAAAATCAGTCTCTTTAGTTTAAAAATTCATTCTCTTTTGGTAGATATTTCATTATCTTTATTAAAATTGCAATCAATTATATGGTTGAAAATTAATATTTTAAAATAAATTAAACATTTATGTTTTTAAATTAAAATAATTTTTTGTTTAAATATGAACTATTATAGTTTACACGGCGAATTCCTCTTTTTTGATGGAGTATTCAGATATAGTTAAAAAGTCAAATTACTTTGTTAAAAATTCACTTGTTTGGTTAAAAATTCTACGATTTAATTAAAAATTTAATTATGTGTTTAAAACTCATCTATTTTATTTAAAAATATTTTGCTGTCAAAAATTATATAAATATTCGTCTTCTTAGTAGAAATTTAATTTTTTTGGTTGAAAATTCATCCCTTCGATGAAAAATTCAGCAATTTAGTATAAAATGAAACCGTTTGTTGAAAATTAGTTTTTTTTTTATTGCAAATTCATATTTTTGGTAGAAAATTAAATTATCTCGGTAGATAAGTTGTGTTTTTACCTTAAAAATTCAACAATTGTTTGTAAATAAGTTTTTTTGTTTATTGAGGAATTAATTTTTTAACTGAAAATTCAACTGTTTTAATAAAAATTTCAACTACTTGTTTGAAAATTCACGCTTCTTGAATGAAAATTAACATACTTTTTTAAAATTCATCTTTTCGGGTTTAAAAGTAAAAATTTTTTTAAAAATTCTTCTTTTGTTGAAAATTTATCTTTTGGTTGAAAATTAATCTTTTTAAATAAAAATTCATATTTTAGGCTAAAAATTAAGTTATTTGTGCAAAAATCTAACCAGTTTGTTAATTTTTTCTTTAAATTAAAAAAGCATATATTTTTTTAAGATCATCTTTCTTAGTCGAAAATTCAACTTATTTTGCTTAATTAAGTTAAAAAATATTCTTTTTTAATTGAAAATTGAACGAATCGATTTAAAATTCAACTCTTTTCAATTGAATTTTATTAATTTCAACCATTCAGTAAATTTATTTAGAAGTAGATCTTCGTATTTTGAAAATTTAACTATTTAGTTAAAAATACTACAACTTAATTAAAAATTTAATTATGTGTTTAAAATGCATTTATTTTGTTTAGAAATAGTTTTTTTAGTTTTTTTTTTTTTTTTTTTAAATTGATTTTAAGCATAATTAAATTATTGTTTAAAGATTCATCTCCTTGGTTGCAAATTAAACTATTTTGAAAATGGTTCAATTTTAAATTTTCAATTAAAAAAATAATAATTTTCAGCAAATAGTTGCATTTTATACTAAATTGTTAAATTTTTAATCGAAGGGATGAATTTTCAAACAAAAAGATTAATTTTCTACTAAGAAGACGAATATTTATAAAAATTAATGCATTTTTATTAATATTCGTCTTCTTAGCAGAAAATTAATTTTTTTGTTTGAAAATTCAACAATTTAATATAAAATGCAACTATTTGCTGAAAATTAGTTTTTTTTTTTAAATTTTTGGTAGAAAATTAATCTATTTTGGTAGATAAGTCGTGTTTTTACGTTAAAAATTTAACAATTGTTTGAAAATAAGTTTTTTTGTTTCTTTAGGAATTAATTTTTTAACTGAAAATTCAACTGTTTCAATACAAATTTCGACTACTTGTTTTAAAATTCAGTTTTCTTGAATGAAAATTAACATACTTTTTTAAAATTAATATTTTCGAGTTTAAAAGTCAACATTTAAAAAAATGATTTTTTGTTAAATTCGGCTGATTAAAATTTTTCTCTTTTTTTGTTGAAAATTCATATTTATAGGCTAAAAATTAATTTATTTTTGTAAAAATCCAACCAGCTTTTCAATTTTTTAAAATCATCTTTCATAGTCGCAAATTCAACTTTTTTGTTAAATTCGGTTGAAAAATAATCTTGGTTGAAAATTGAATTGTTCGATTTAAAATTCAAATGATTTCCATTGAATTTTATTAATTTTTGTTTGGAAATTCGACCATTCAGCAAATTTATTTAAAAGTGTATTTTTGTTAAAAATATTACAAGTTTGGTAATTTATTTATTTTATTTTATAGATGGCCCCTTTTGAATTATAAAAATGTACCTGTGTTGTAAAAAATTCGTCTTTCGGGAAAATATTTAATTTTTTTTTTAGAAATACAGCTTGTTGAAAATTAATCTTCTTTTTTTGAAAAATTAACTGTTTTTTTGAAGATTGACTTTTTGTGTAAC
>JAAAKG020143419.1:0-11367 GCA_010014905.2 Druon quercuslanigerum
TTAAAAATGTAGTATCAAAATTTCATCACAAAATATAGGTACCCTCAAAATGAAATAAACTGACTAGAAAATATGAAAAATCAGTATGGTCGATTCAAGTTTTTATTAATTGATTGGAATAAGGCAGAAAAATGTAGTTTTTTGCACATTTTTCTATTGTCCCTGTAGAATTATGGCATGTTTGGTAATTTTTTCACTTATTCAATATTGATTAAACAAATTTAATTTTTAAATATCTTTTTCGGCTGCATGTATTAAAATATGCACGTTTTCTGAATAGAATAAACTAATTAGTTTAAATAAAAAATTATGACGATCAATCCACTTTATTTTTAATTTTTTAAATAATTTTTCAGTATCAAACTCAATCTTTGTCTGCAAAATTTTTCAATAAATTTCACTTTCAATTACTTATGATTAATTTTTTAAACAATTTCCGTTTATTCTCGATTTTTTAAAAAATAGAGAACAGTTTAAATAAAAAGTAAATAGTTAGTAAGAAAATAGTTTCTATTACTCAGACTAGATTTAATTTTTTTATATTAAAAAAAATGGTTTAAATAATTGAAAATTGTTTAAAAAATAATAAATAAGTAGTGAAAATTGTGAATGAAAAAATATAAAAAATAGTGAAAAAATGACAGAATTTACTGAATTTTTTTCTTGATTTGCTACAAAAATACATTTTTCTGCATTATTCCAGGCAAATGTTACATTTTACTCAATAAAAAATTATTTAAAAAATGAAAAATAAAGTGAATCGATCGTTTTGGTCTTTAATGTATAAACGAATTAGTTCATGATACTCAGAGAAAGTGTGAATTTTTTATATTTTGATGAGAAAAGTGTTTAAAACAGGATATGTTAACAGGATATTACTATTAATGTATCTACTGCATAATTTAGTAGAAAAAAATAATTCTCTTCAGGAGAAAACTCCTTATTTTTGCACTTGTTTATAATGTTGGTTATATAATGTATAACACATGAGATTTTCTGACAAATTTTTCCATCACATATTACAATTTGCTTATTTACAACACGATTTAGAAGTAAAAATTTTTGTTCTAGGGAAAATGCCTAACACTTAAATTTTGTTGTTAAAAATTAGAAATATTTATGAATTTTTGATTTTCTTTAATTTCGAATCAAATGAAAAAAAATTTTTACCTAAGAAATTTGTCGTCTGTAAAAAATAAAATAAGTAATTATTTTTGTTTTAGAATGTTTGCACAATAAATTATAACATACAATAAAATTTTAACCTTTTCAGCTAAGAAAAAAGTATTGCTCCTGCTTAGCACTGGGAGCATGTATTTGTTTATGTAATTTATTTTCAATAATAGAAATAAATCATAAGCATATTATGTATGTTTTTTGAGTATATATACTTTTTTATGACGCTCACCGAGTTTTTTTTAATTTAGCATTAAAAACTGAATGTTTTTAGTAAAAATATTTTTAATGTTGTTTTTTGTATAATAAATTCCACAAAATGTAACTTAAAAATGCATTCTGAAATTACTCTGAAGCATTTTATGCTGAGAACTTTTAAGCACATCAGTGAATCTTCTAGACTGATTTTTTCTGAACCATGAAAATAATTCCAAGAAATGTATATGCGGTATTAGAGCAAGAAGGAAAATTTTTTTGGCCTGATGTTCCGCCATTTTGGAAATTTTTTCAAAAGTTTATTTTGGTGGAGTGAAAAAAAACTCTTTCCTATTAAAACACTGCAACCCTAAATTAGACCATAAATCCGCACCTAAATAAAACCCTAGATTCGACCGCAAATCTGACCCTAAATTAGGTTTCAATTTTACGACTTATGGTCAAATAGGGTCAGAAAATTATCTCCAAATGTGAAATCACTTTAAGGCTCTAAGCCTTAATTCGAACAAAAGAGGGTCTAATGCGAATTTCAGTTAGTTTTGCAGGAAAGCCGCTTTTCCTACAAAGCTTTTCCCACGAATTCATATTTCCCGCACGTTTTGTGGAAAGGGGAACAAAACTCCGTTTATGGCCAGTAGGCAGCCGGGATTTGCAAACTCTCTTTTAATTTCCTGAAAATTTTGAATAAAGTTAGAACGCATGTCCAAGCAGAGTATTAGGAAGGGATTCGGTGCTGCACGTTCGTCCGGCGGGAACATTTTAAACTCGCATTTGGCTGGCTTAAGTCCGTACTAACTTTATCTGCGGGGTTTCTCTGTGCCTGGGAAGCCGCGTGATGTGAGGCAACCCTACATAAACGAAAAACGAGGTTTTGATTCCCCCAAATTTGACAAAGAGGACTAAAGTTACTTTTCAAGGTCATTATAAGTGAATACTGATTTCTAAAAGGACTCCTGAGTTTCGAAGGAATTTCGATAGAGGGTGAGTGAGGAGGCCAACTACTCGGCCCTATTAAAAAGCCTGTTTCCGCCTCCATTTCTGAAAGCCTCTTACGGCACTCGAGGCAACTGCGAAAGCACTTGAAAGCTCCTGAAAAGCTCGAACCGACAACACTTCTCTGGTTGAGTGCCATCCCGCCAGGAGGGCGCACTGCGACTTCGCACCCTGTCATGAAGATACGAAGGTTACTTTCCTCCAACCCCTTTTTCTCATTCCTTACTTCTCTCCTTCTCTTTCTATCTGCTTTCTCGACTATTTTCTTCTTCCTCACTCTCTCGGTTGCAATATCGGTTGGATTCTATGTATTAAACATCAGAGCCACTCTATCCCTTCAGTCCAACGGCCATGAAGTTAACACTAATTTCCATTGAACGAAATAAAGTTAAGATGACGCGGACACCAGGAGAAAGGGTGAAATGTCGTTGACTTGTCTATTTCAATTCCTTGATTCTATCTTATTCTATCTGTGAACCGGTAAAGATTTCCGGGAAATAGATTTCTTTCACGAAGGCACAGTTTTATTTTAGAAGGTATAAAATAATTTTGTGAAAACTAAAGTAATCACGAGACTTTAATCAAAATTAGAGACGTATATCCAGGTTTTTAGATTTCTTACTATCACGAAGTGTCTTTAAACATATTAAACAGTAACACAGGCCTACCAATTTTCTTTTTAACGCTGAAACCGAATCTGGCCGCAGAATTAGTTTATTACGTCAGGATTTCGAGATATTCTATCTAGTCGAGCCAGTTTATCCAGCAATTTAAGGCAAGATAGGGTAACTACCCGGCCATGCACGTCAAGATAGATTTCTATCCAGACAATGGAGGCAAGATAGGGGTACTGCCCAGCCGGGTAAGATAATACAGATGTCTATGCAGCCAGTAAAGGCAAGAGCCTTCAAATTTTGTTTTGTTTTGGTACTCTCTAGTTTTCAGAAATCTTAAAATTCAATTTGCCACAACTAAAAAAAGTATCTAACTGATACGAATCAAAAACACTTTGAAAGGTGAATAATAATGTTTTATAGTAAAAATGATTCAAATGACTGAAAAAAATGTTTGTAGATTTTATAGATGGTCAAAAATGGCCGAAAACTTAATTTATACTTTGTCTTTAATCACTTGCATAGATTATTGCCAATCCGTTACAAAAAATAGCACAATTCTGTAAAAAGCGATCTAATTTATGAATATTTGAAATGTAAAAAGAGCAATTCGATATCGATGTGAGGGAAATTGAAGAGGAATACGATCGCTCGAAACGGGTGGTACTTACTCGAATCGTGACCGTTCGCGATATACCAGGTGTTACAATAAATTTAAACGATATTTTATTCAAGCGGTCCGATCGCCAGTTTTCAATTTGCCGGCTCGTATATATTTCGGATGGGGTGGGTGGAACGGAAGGGGTAGCTGGCAACTCAGGAGATGCAATTTCTTCGCCTGGTCCATCCGTCTGGACCAACCCCCAGGCTTGATGAAAAAATAATAATCTCGAGGGAACGGTCAGTTATGGGATTTGAAATTACCTTCGATCCATCAAAAATGCCTAAACCTAAAATAAGTATCTCTCGATTGATGTTTCAAATAAACTACGTAATGGATCTCAGATAAATTTTATTTAAAAATATCAAAACAAGAGGCAGATGTTGCCTATACTGTGAAGCTTAATTTTCCTTTAAATCCAATGATTAGTATTTTCGTAATTAGTAATTTTAAAGACCAATGTTTATCAATGTTTATTTATTGACTAAAACGAAAAAAATAGATTTAGGTTACCTGAAGAGGTTTAAGAGGTCACTTTAAGGGATCGAGGAGTGGGTAGATGAGGATGTTTGGAGATGTTTGGTTTTTGCTGAAATTAAAAATATCGATTCCCGTTCGCACGCCGGGCTTCATAGAGGCTCAATTCGTTTCTCTCCTACAAGACAATACCCATTCTTCCTGCGGACAGTAAGAGGTACAAATTGCAGTTGCTCCCCACCCTGTAGAACTCGTTGCCACGAGCCCCAGGATACCTAAATAGAAAAGTCCTCTTTTTCATTTTTTTACCCTCGATTCCGACTCTGTCTTTTCCCCGGAGCCGCTCATCTGTGCCCGTCCAAACGCGGTTCTATATTATTTCACGTGTGGATACTTCGCGCCGAGTCTGACCAATAAATCCCGAAATTGCATACGTCAAGGAATTCAATTTGATTCTGATCTTTCTTTACAATAGAAAACATTCTCTTTTATAATGAAATATTCTCAATATAAATATTAGAAGAAGTATTGTAAAATTGGTTGCGTTTAGAAGGTGGGTAGTGCAGTCTGAAATAAGTAGCATTCATGGAAAAAAATTAATTACAATTATTGATAAGTGGTGGAGATATTTACTATATATACACTTTCCTTCCACTGCTCATCATCTGCATTCTTTCAATAACTCATACCCATCTACAATCTCTTCCATAGTCTCTTTAACATATAAATTCTTGTTTCAAGCCTCCCCCTCGTCCATATTTCCTTCCTACACATCTTTTTAACAATCTCTTTCGTCATACAATTTTTCCCTCCGAGTTCTTACCACATCAACCTTCTCTCCAGAAATCCTACAATTATCTACCTTATCTCCACAAGCACTTTCTTCCTCTTGTTTTACGCATGCCTCCTCTCGCACCCGATCTCGATCTGTACTCTGTTCCACTACTCATCTTCTGCATTCTCTCCTGACATCCTCGCCATATATACAATCTCTTTCAACGTCCTCCTCACCTGAAATATCCCCCCACGCATCCTCCTTCACAAACATTTTCTCCTCAAGGCCCCCGCACATAAACATGCTCTTCGTAGGCCCCCACACCATCTGCATTCTTTTTCCACGCCTCTTACTCGTCCATATTTTCTTTCTACACGACTTTCTCAACTACAATCTCTTCCCACATCTTCTGCTTACCTGCATTATGTTCCCAAGTATCCTCCTCATACACCTTCTCTTTCCGAGCATGCACTCCATCTCCTCTTCATGAACCCAATATTTAGCTACCTTCTTACCCCAAGCCCCTTGACGACCTACAACTACAACAGCCATCTCAATTTCCCCTGCACTTCCTCCTCATCACGATTCTGTCTTCACATACCTCTTCAAAACTTCACACATCCCTTTCCTCTACCTATCACCTTTTCACGCTCCTACTCTTCTTACGTCATTCACTCCTCCTATATTCATTTCTATCTATGTGTGTTTCGCTCCTTCCATTTTTTTACTGCCCGAGTACCTCCTGGTCCCTCTCTCAGATTCCCTTTTTCTCTCCTCCCAATAGATGCTCTCATGACATAAACACTTACTAACTTCTATTCTCTATCCATACCCCCCCCCCACGTCTTAACCAATTGAACTTCAGCCCCACTCATTCCTCTTATTCTAACATCCAATTTTGATAATAGAATCCTAAATATAAAGAAACGTGTGTATAAAACCTGCCTTTTATCAAGCTTCTTTAGCAGTGACCATTAATTCTGGACGGTACGAAATGAAACAATTCAGGGGTAGTAAAATTCTTCGGGGCCTGGAAGATATACGCGTAAATGCTATATATGGCAGGAGGGTTGGTTAATTTCTGGACGTGTCGTGCGAAGGGGGTTGGCTCCGCTTAATCTGGCGCAGTTTAGACAATTTAGCGTGGTTACCCGGTTAGCGTCAAACATAATCTCGCCACTTGCTCCAGTGTAAAGAATGGTGGGTGCAATGTAACTCTGGGATCCGAATCAAGTTCGGGAATGAGAAAGAGAGAGAAAGTTATCAGAAAGGTCCAAGTGGAAGAGAGAAAGGGAGAGTCGGGGTGCTTAACGTTACCAAGCAATATTGTAAGGGAGGAAAGGAAGGGGGTGTTTTGCGTCGGAATAACCCAGCTCTTTAATTTAGAGTCACTGGACAGTAATTAAAATAACCACCCCCAACACATACTCTGGAAAGCGGTGCCCAACTCTACTTTCTGGCAACGTCTTCTTTATTTTATTTAATAGTTATTGTGTCTGTATATTATTTTATTTTTAAATAAAAAACGGCTTCAAAATGTAAATTTTTTATATTCTAGGCTTATCATAAAGTTGGGGTTTCCACCCGTCCTTAATTTTATAGGGCGCAAAAAATTTTTTGAAAATCATGCCTCAGGCAGAATTAAGAGTCGAATGTGTAGAGTTCAGCCGTCCAAACTAAGAAGATACATAACTGCATGAGCTTAAAAATCAAAAGCCTAAATTTAAATCTAATTGAACTTTGTTTCTTATATTCTACAAACACAATTTGAGAATTCAAAATTTTATTTTTAAACCCTTACAACCCTTATCGACTTTGCTTCTTGTCATAACTTTTTTTATACTCAAAATTATATTTCTTAACAAAGAAGGAACAAGAAAGAAATTGATTCAATTTTTTTATTATCAATTGATAAGACATTTCAGTATACTTTTTTCTATAGGTTTGAAAATGTATATGTAATATTAAACATTGAATCTTGAATATTTCCGAAACTATGGATTCTACGAAAAAAATTGTCTTGAAATCATGTTAGTCCCTAGTAGTATAAATTCAAGCTTTTTTATATCTAAAGTTATATTTCTTAACAAAACAAAAAACGAAAAACCAGAAAAAAATTATTTAATTAATTTTTCTGTTCTTGCTTCCTCAGACGCTTAAATATATCTCTAATATTCTTTTACCAGTAGAAAGCTCATAAATGTTCACAAAATTTTGTAGTGTTAGTTGAAAAAAGATTACAGCGTAAAAAACAGAAATAAAAAAAATGGTTTTTAACAAAAGTAAGAAGATTAAGAAAATATAAGCCATAACAGAATTAAATCCAAATTAACCATATATTTGTAGAGGGATCTTATATACGCTACATTCTACAATATTAATTTCGGTTCCCAAAATTTCGTTTCTATAAAAAAGCATTTCAAAAAGTGTTTTACATATTTTATTACAAGTTTTAACAGTATTGAAAATAAATCAAAATTACGATCAATTTGCCTCTTAATTGCGAACTAAATTACTAAAAGATCTAACAAGAAAGTCACAACTATTTAGGGTTGGAAATATTTTTTGTTTAAGAATTTTAATATTTGATGAAAGACTTAAATTTTTTGTTGAAACTTTAACAATATTATTTTATATATTGTGCCTGACAAATGCTCCAAAAAATGTTAATTAGAAATTTTATGTAATATTCATCTTAAAGACTGTAGTTTTTGGAACTTTTTTATCATAAAGTTTTTTTTATTGTATAAATAACAAGTTTTAAAGGATCTTTTAATGAATTTTTGAATTGTTTAATAATTGTTGTTTGTTCAGACACTTTTTAACCATTATACGACGAAAAGTTATTATTTTTGGAGATAAAGGATACATTAAAAAAATTCCCAGAAGAGTTCTTCTTATTTGAGATATTTCGTAATTATTCAAAAAAATTTCACTTGTTTAAAAAATGTTTACCTGGTAATTCTTCAAAAGTTGCTGCTTTCTGGAATTATTAACGTAGTTAAATAAATGCTATAAGAGTGAGATTTTGCATGGAATTCAGCTTGCAATTATTTAAATAATTTCTATTTGATTAAATAATATTTTCCCCCTGTAAACCTTGAAAATTTAATATTTTATGGAATTAATGATGTAGTTAGGAAATTTTAAGAGTAATTTTTATTGTGGTTTTGTCCTTAATTGCTTCCAACCAAGACATGCTGAAGTCAAGAAGGTCGACTTGAGCATGTCTTAGTTTTGAGACGGAGCCAGACTTCAATTTATGTCTTAGGGACAAGTTTATAAGTCTTGACATATATTTATGTCTTGAACCGCATATTTATGACTCCAAAACAAGCGGTTTATAATTTCGAGTGTATACCTTACAATTTTAATTTTTTTGAAAAATTTTTTTAAGGGTTTTACTCGTTCAGACCCACAGAATCTGAATTTTTTAATCAAAAAAATATAGTTTAATAATTAAAATTGTGCCTTCGAATAGCGAATAGCGCGCGCATTGATACAAGGCCGTGGCAGCTAATGAACGTCACTTGGCAAAAATACCCCGAAGGTCACGGTAGAGGTGAGAACCTATCTAGCCTTCAAATTATCGAACGTGTACGTTTCAAGGCCGTTTAAATAGGCGATCATTCACGGAATATCTAATACAGTACTGAATTATTTCTAATATCAAGAAAATTGTTCTCATATAAACAGAATAAATCATTTTTTTGTTCAAGCCTAATGAATCGGGAAAATACACAATTATATAAATTAGAGGAAGAAAGAGAAAAAATAAAACTTCTATGTACATCGACTTTAAACTTTTTTTTACATCAGGCTGTCATATCGCAAAAATATTTTATTTTATTATTAATTATTTTTATTTCAACTATGAGGTTCGCACAATCATGTTCATTATTTAAGGAAAATAATGGGACCGCAAATATATATATATATATATATATATCTCAAAAAGAAAATGATTTATTAAGTACTATTCGTACTAGGCTTCATTAAATTTTTTTATTTTACAACTTTGATTACCTGGAATATAAGTAAATAATATAAATGAAATATATAATAAGTAAAATAATAAAAAAATTATATAAGTAAATAAGAAAAGTGGGATTATACATATTTTGAAAGTAAATAGATGTCGTACATTATTATACAGATTTAATACTAATTTGGGTAGTTTTTTGACGGGTCAAAATGGTTGAAAAAAATGTTTTAAAAAGATGCAAAAGTTGTCTCTGTATTATATTTTAAAAGAATTAAAAACATTTTTTAAACAAAAATGAAGGTTTGATTTGTCGAATAAGTAAAAAATTTGTTTAAAAAAAATAAGTTTCCCAGGTATAAAATTATTTTTGTTCTGCTGCTATTTAAAAATAAAATTTGATATAAATAAAGTACTGACTAAAAGTTGAGAATTAATTGATTTAATATCATTATTTGGAACCAAGAAAATGATTTCCTCAAAATTAAAAAAATTATCAATTAAAGAACGCGATTGGGTAACATTTTTAGCTTTATTTAAAAAATAAGTAGTAAATATTGTAAAACTAGTTAATAAGCTGAATTGCATGATATTACATACATACTTGATTGACCTGACTTTATGCCGAAGAAACCAAAGGATTTTCACGGTCGCACGAGAGAAACAAAAAACGATTTAAAAAATTAAATTTTCAATTTAAAGGTAAGATGAGAAAGCACTTTCTTGATGAGTCAGTGCTCAATTGAATCTTGAAAAGTTGGATTTTTTCGTTTAAGGCCTGCGGGGGAAACGTTTTGTGAACTTTGGACGATGAAAAAAAATCTAATTTTCAGTTAAGAAAAAAGTACGAAATTTCTATCTATTATGTTTCTAAATCAATACTGGGCTCAAATCTACCGCGATAATTTCCTGCAAGGGCTTATTTGGGATCCCAATGGGACCTGAATTGGACTTTTTTTTACTCGGGCGATTTTAATAATGTGTTCAATTAGCATATAAGTTTAAATTGCATGAAAATTACCATTTTTTCCCTTTTCTGATGAAATTTGGTTAAGAAATAAATTAGCAGAATTTTGAGAACCCCCTTGAGTATGTCCGCATGATTGCGATGGGGAGGGTGGAGGTCAGAGCGGTACACGTTACAAAATGAAAAATTAAATTTTCCCCGTCACACTCTATACCGTAAGTTCCCTTATTGCGAGTGTGCTCGAATGGGCTGAAAGGGGTGTATACGAACTCGCATATATCGTAATGTAACTCAATCTGAAGTATTTCTTAATCCCGAGATTCAAAGAGTGAATTGTCAAAATGTTAATCAAACCGAGGTGGGATTATTTCCATAGAGAAAAGGACCCCAGATATAAATAAACCTGTTTTAATTAAAAAAATATTCTTACTTTTAATTAAGTATTGTAGGCTTATTCTTTGTATTTCTTTTTAGCTTTATATGTTATAATATTAAAGTAGGGTTTGCTATTGAAAGAAGGGATCCCCGAGTTGAAATTTAGGCCCTACTTTGACACTCTGCACGCTAATAGTATTAGGGGCTAAGGTTTTAAAGTAGAAGATATTTCAATACGATTTTTGCCTCTACTTTGGCGCTCTTATGAGCACAAATTTCCAAATCTTCCATTTGGGGCATTAAAAAATCTGATATTTTATGCAACTCAAAATCAAAATTTATATTTACTCATTTCACTCAACTTTTGACAATCTGTCGTCAAATAATATTCTTTTCGAGCACTTTTAAATTTGTTTTGCTGATGAATTATTATTCCATTTTCCCTTATATTTTTTTCTATTTTCCAAAATAGAATGAAATTTCATTAGTCAGACGTAGTACTTATTAATATAAAAAATCTATTTAAGCATTATAAACCAGGGACAGTTTGTTTAAAAAATGAATGAAATTCTATAATTAAGAAAAAACTAATATAAAATAAATATCAAAGTATGTATTATAAAACAGCATAAGTTTGCATGTAGGCTACCGTCCCGGGAGAAAGTCGGGAGACACTTGCTCCTCTACTTTTAATTAAAAATTATATTAAATTATCTTTAATTTAAGCCAAAGAAACTTAAAAACTCCTCATCGGCTCCCGAGATACGATTCAAAATATTTAATCGTATCTGAGTTGAGTTTTATTCGACGAACGGTTCTTGGCCGGTCTGCTGCTCGCCTCCTTCGTTGAGGCAGGACCGAATAAGCCACGCACAGAGGTGGTGCTTGATTGGTTCTCTCTTATACTTTTGATTCTGCTCATCAGTAATTTTTATTTCAAGTTATTGTACATTTTTCAACTTATTCATTGTTTTCTTTAATTATTCACAATTATTTTAATTCAGAATTATCCCTATATTAAAGAATAAAAAATGATGAACTTTTTTTTTTATTTCTTAAAATTTGTATCAACTAGAGTATTAATAAAAATGTAGATATATTGTTACGAGAGTAAACTATTTTTCAAACGAA
>JAAAKG020143420.1:0-11366 GCA_010014905.2 Druon quercuslanigerum
TTGCCCACCTATCCAAACAAAAGGTTTAACTAATGTTCTAAAGAGAGGAAGACCACGATTATCATTTGAAGATGGATTCAAAAAGACGAATAAAAGGCGCGTCCAAGAACTTGCTTCAAATTATATCAAGGAAGAATTATTCAAAGCACTTTCATTGATCAAAAATGAGTCCAATAGCGAATCATGGACGCAGTTTCGTAAGGAAGATGATGACGAGAATAAATTGCAAAGCATCTTAGCGATGTACGTGGATTTAGGTCTGTTGAAAAGGAAATACGAAAAGCTAACAAAGTACAATGAGGAAATAACTGGCAATAATTCATATCCGCCGTCTTTAAAGATCTCCGAAGCGAAAAAAGATTGTTATCCAGGAAACGGTGAGTATATAGAGACATCTAATTTATGAGCAAGTGTCCATTTCATAAGTTTACTGGGTCATACAGTTAAGCGAATCTTGTTGCAAATGGAAAAAGATGATCTCGCTAATCTTTTTGGTAATAAACTAGTGCTCTTTGGAAAGTGGGGTATTGACGGTGCTTCTGCGTATCAGATGACACGGCAAAAGTGGTCAAAGAAGAGTGTTGATGTGGTTGCAAACGATGAATTTTATAACAGTGATTCTGAGAGTGAAGAAAACATCAGCTATCACAAGTGCTTTTTCACGGATAAATCTTCTGTTTTGATTTTCTTCGTCTCTCTTTAATTAAAAGCAGATAATGATATTATTTGGACGAACAAAACACTTTCATCTGTCAATATCTGTAGGACAATAAATTCAATTTCCTTAAAGAAACTGATTCTCTTGTAAAGAAAGAGTGCAACTATCACATAAAGCTGCTATAAAAATTTTGTACCTATTCCATTAGTGTCAGTTGAATAAGTTTGGGTATCAGCTTTAACTTGAAGTGTGCGATGATTGATGGAAAGGTATGTAATATTCTAACTGGATAGAAAGCATCTTCTCGCTGCAATATTTGTGGAGTTGTATCAAAACATGTTAACAACTTACCATATGTAGCTAAAATTCCATGCAATGAGGCACACTATAAATTTGGACTCTCGACGTTGCATGCCTGGATTCGTGTTCTGGAATATTTGTTACATGTTTCCTACAATATGGATTTTAAAAAGTTTTCCGCAAGAAAAAAGGAAGAAAAGGAAATAAAAAAATCAAAAAAGGAATGTATTCAGATACAATTAAGATCCAAACTGGGTTTATCAATTGATGTGGTGAAGCAGGGTTATGAAACAACAAATACCGGAAATGTTGCCTGTTCCTTTTTGGGAAAAGCTAAATCAGTTGCTAAATTAACCGGTTTGAATCGAGATCTGATCACCAGATTCTACGATATATTACAAGTTATAACGTGCGGAAGGATAGTTAATTGTGTGAAATTGAAGACTTACTGTTTGGAAACCGCTGATCTTTGCATAAATCTTTATCCTCGGTATAAAATGGCACCATCAGTACATAAGCTGCTTATTCACGGATGTGATATAATTTAATCTTTTGAGTTCCAATTGGTTGGTATTCAGAATAGTCGCCAGAGGGAAACAATAAGATCTTTAGAAAAGTTAGAGCTAATAACAGCAGAATGTTTGACAGACAAATGACGTACCTAGATGTTCTTCATCATCTTCTGCTCCATTCGGACCCTTCGATAAGCAGTTATAAAAAAGTAGAATCCAGGAAGATAAAACCTCTTTTAGAAATGGCTGAGAGTATGACAATCTCCCAGGAGAAAGCTTGATTCTTACTTACTGAAGCATAAATGCCTACCTAAAAACGGCCCTTTTCAGGGCCACATCAGTCAAAAATGGCTGCGAGTATCACAATGTCCAGTAAGTGAGCTCGATTTTTACTCACTGAAGCGCAAATGGCTATAAACAATATGACAGCAAAGAGTCTTTTGCAAGACATTTCGAATTGATTCCACAAAAAAATCAAGCCTATACATGAAAAATGGTCAAAATGTGCATTTGTTTATGAAAATTGTTTAACTAATTGACAATTATTATCTATTCTTAGCTTATTGTAAGCGCACATCACTACCTGTGATACTATATACAAAAGCTATCGGTTAAAATTAGTTAATCAATGCGAATGACGAAAAAATGACTTTTGTGATTTAATTTGTTTATAACATTACTAACAATTGTTGTAGTTACTCAAACCCACTGGAAATTATTTTTAGTTACTTATTTAATTGACTTTTGACCTTTTTAATGAATTTGAAATTCTTAGAAAAAATGGTATCACGGAAAAGTTTAGCAACAAAAAGTTGGAACTTTGTTGGTAAATAAAAAATTTCGGTTAACTCGAATTGAAATGTCCGCAATTACTTGCCATAACTGGAAGCCTTACGGCCATTTCTTAAGAAAAAACATCCGAATCCGTAAAGAATTGCACTGACGTTTGTTTTTTTCCAAAAAAGAATTTTTTCTCCCACTGTGCTCCAGTGCCCCTCTCACTTAATCCCGCGCGCGCCTTCTCTGCTTCCTTCTCTTCTTCCTTCTTTATCTTCTCTCTCATTCTCTCCCTCTTTCTTACGCGCTTCTTTTTCTTTTAAAATAAAGTAAAACTAACAAATTAGAGTGATTTCTTCCTAAGTATAATCGCTAATGCCCCCCTCCCCTGATTAACGTTGCTCTAGTTGATATTATTCTGCGATCATTCTAAGCTTAAACTAGAACTAATCATGGTATCTAAGGATTCTTTTTGAGTAATTTAAGCGTATATAACAACTAGAAAAATAGCAAATAAATATAGACGGGGTAAAGTGGGTTTGGAGTTCTATTTCCATCATAGTTAGTTTGTTTAAATAATCGTAGTAATCAATAATAAGGGAAAAACTGCAATGGCTGTTCTATTCACCGTAGCTCCATAATTATTTATACAAACCCCAATAAACATATCTTATCGAATTTTAATTTATTCTTATTTATTAGTAAAAATAAAAAAAATAAAACATTTTGAACGCTTTCATCAATTTTAAATCTTTATTGATGTAATTTTCAAAAATATAATCTACAAAAATTTAAATTCTATCCTTTTTAAATTTTTCTGTTAAAATTTCTATTTGAAATAATTTTATTTAGAAATTTTAGAAACATATAACTCTTCGAATCGGAATAATCCTTCATTTCTTCTAAAACTCCCGTCAACTTTTCAACAAGATCGAACTGCTCTTTGAATTGCTTATGATCCATTTTTATCTCCTCTCTTGTTTCAGAGTACTCAGGCTCCTCAGATACGTCCATTAAACCACCCAACTCTTGGCACGTACTCCGATTCATTTTATTTTTTAGTTAACCATATTATGTTTCCACGAGCAGCCAAGACGCCAAGCAGAGTTATCACATCCGCTGCACCACAGACATCTGCGGCGGTCCTTTGTTTGAGATTTTTTTTTAATTGGAGGGGAAATCTTGCATAAGAAACCCATCCTAGCAATCGCGTACGTGAGTGAGTGATTCTTAGGATGGGTAGTGTCAGATTCTTACTGACTACAACCCCTCTTACGCCAACCCATGTTCCCGGAAAACCGGTTCGCATTACTTCAGGAACATAGGTTTAAGGCATCTTCTCCGTGCTTCGGCGTCCTACTGTTTTTAGATAACTTGGTGTTCATTTCCGTTCAACTGCCGCGCATGGTGTACGCATCGCCCAGAGTAGGTTTCACGCAATGGGCTCGTCGGCTTTCGGTATCATGGCTGGGCTGGGCTATACTTCTCTAGCTTTCGCTAACGCTTCGTTTGTCAGCTGTTCTTTTTTTGGTTCTTCCAGGCTCTCTAAACTCAATGGTAGAAATATGAAGAGGAACAGCGCCAACAGTTGGCCGCAACTTGAACTAAAAGTATCAATATGTTGTCTAAAGTACACAGCTTCATAAATCTCAATCCAATAAAAAAATGCCTAAACAGAATGAAACAAATTTTGTTCCATCGGATTTTTCTGATAAAACCATCTAAATTTTGGAAACCTATATAACACTCTGTTTTGGTTGTAGGCAGTCAATCTTTGTACTTTTGAATATTAAATTAAGTCATTGTCGGTCACACGGAAGTGTTTCAATCTACTTTTAAGTTTTATACAGATTTATATATTATAGACCCATTTTTTAAAAATATTTGTTAATTAAAGTTTTTTAATAGGACTTCTTAAATATTAAATTAATTATTTTTCATGTAGAACGTTTTAAATTTTTCATTCTGAAATTCAAGTTTAATCGGGGTTTTCTGATAAAACAATCTTAATTTTGGAGACCGATTGAAACACATCATTTTAATTCTGAAAGACAACTGTTGAATCCGCATTCTTGAACAAATTTAATTGTTAAATGTTACATATCGCATCGATTAGTGAAGGCAAATTCAAATTTGCACTTATTTCCATTTTTCGAGAAGCAGATTTTTTACTTGGCGATTGGCTGCCTTTTTGAGACTAAAACTAACCTTCATAATTTCTGACCTTCTGTCCTTCTTCTGAGTTTCTAAACAACAATTTAGTGCTTGCTTTACCGCAGGAGATAGATTTTGGTTTCTGGGCATAATCCTTTCTCTGAAAATTCGGTTGATGAAACGTAAAATCGCTTGACAATATTTTTCGAAGCAGATTTTTTAAAGCATTGAACAATTTTTTCTTAATGCTTAGAGCACCTGAGGAACGAAAAATTTAGTTTCGGAGTGAGCTTCTGCTCCCCTTTCGTGTAGAGTTTTTTCATCAACAAATTATAAAGAAGAATTTTACCCAGAATTCGCTGTGCGCGGAAATGCACATCTCGGAATGAAGTGTTTTTTGCATTTTCACTAGCCTTTGTTGTAAAATTCTCGGAGCAAACGAAACTTAATTTTACTGAAAGCGCAATAGTCTGCACGTTCTGAATCAAGTCCCTAGAATGACTATAAATGTAACCTTTTGCGGCAACTTGGAGGCTTTCGAATTACGATTTACTATCATGTGTACAATGTTCCACTTCGTCCACCTGTTCTGAAGATTTGCATCTTCATCAACTGATCCCTACAATATTCAATCTGATGTGTTTAGAAGTTAGTTTTGTCACGAGCAAAGACTGGAAGATAGCTTGAAATTGGAAACATGTTGGTTTCTTGCTTCGAAATCTTGATTCATGTTTCTAGTACAGAACCTTGTGAGCCCAAGACCCTTCAACTTTCTCCACAGAATTCGAAAACTTTGAAGTGCTTCAATTAAATTATGGAAGCACTGCACGTCTTTCTGAATCCGCTTGTTTATTTGGCGATCAAAAAATGGCATTCGCATTAACATCGACCAAACTTTTACAAAGAATTCGTCATGGTACGAATCACTCGTCCATGGAGTTCGTTGAGAATGGATTCCGCGATGATCGCTATTAATTCCATCACGTACATCGTTTAGTAGTTGCTGCACGTGGGCATAGATCCAAGATCTGCATTTTATGTATTTTAGCAGGTAAACATTACCTGGTGATCTAGAAAGAAGATCCATAAAACTGGAGAATTTTCGGCTGAACACCTGCATAATTAATTTGACACTCATCTTGTTCATTTTATGAACGTAGACTTGTTCGTCCGTTTAAATCCGTCCGATTAAATATGCTTTTCTAACATGGTCCCAGTTAAAGAACTTTCTCTTCTTTCCTGCAACGTTGGCCACAATACCGAATTCCAAACTTTTGGTCAGAAGATTATTCTGTATGCATTTCAAAAGGTGAAGTAGATCATATAGCGTAACAATTTCAACATTATTGATGAAAATTGCCCAATCTGCAAAAAAATAAAAGCATTTATAAAAAAAAATGTACTATGAATTAAATAATATAAATTTTATAATAGAAGAGGAGGATTACACTAGAAAATTTCTTTCTCGTCCCTTACTTTGTCGGTGTCTTTTTGTAACAATTTAATGGCCTTCACATTAGACAATCCCTTATCGCAAACTGTTACTGCTACAATAAATCCGGCTATGGTTACGACTCGAACAACATCCTTGATGCACCACGGTAACTGCTCGTACGTTGTTTGCCCAGCACTAAAGTTGTACGTAATAGGGATTTTCGAGCCATTTTTAATTCCTCTTAATATGAACACGAGCGCGTGATCTACATATTTCTTCGTGCGATTCGTTCGCCAATCCTCAAAAGCAATAACTTTGGCTTTTCTCGCCGAATATTGCAAGTGGGAAACTTCTTCCCACATGAGAACACATACTTTATGCAGTCCATCAGTCATGTGACGAGCAGCAACTTTCAGTAGGTCTTTCATGGTTTGAGTTACACCGGTGTCGAGAGAAATTTGTGTAAGTAGCTTGTTAACTGTTGTTGGACTTGGAAGTGGCAGAAATGTTTCTAAATAGCGATAAGTTGGAGCCGATCGTTTATAAATTGAGAGACAAGCAATTTTTCATCTCTTGTGAACCGCTTGGCATTACGGTGTTAATTTGCGTTTCTAAAAATCATCGGTACAGAAGTTCGCTAAAGAGTTGTTGAAGTGCTTCTTTTTTCTGCAAACACGTTAGCTTTTATATTATTTGCGAGCTTGCTCATTCTATTCGCATACCTAAATTCAAGTCAAAAATATATTTAGGTACTTTGATATCAGACTTGATAAGAAGCAAATCATTCCTTTCTTCGACCGTCAATGTACATGTGAGAAAAAATTATTTTGGTCTTACGATCTTCATGTAAATAAAAATAAAAACGAAACTACTTTTAAGTTCGTTTTGTTAAATATTACGACGTTTCGGCATCAACTGCGTGCCTTTTTCAAAGTAACCTGGTAAAGAGAGAGTGAATACATGCCAGTGGAATTAAATTGTCAAGTAGTAATTGTCATAATTTTTAAAGTATGAACTCCAATATATAAAAATGATCACAGTTTTTCTAAAAGCCTCATTAAAATTTAAGAGGCTTTATTGATTCTGAGACTACATAATTATTTCAGAAAAAAACTTTATAATATTTCAGGACAAACGAACGAACATATGTCTAGACAGGCCAACGAAATACATTAGGGTAATGAGCGCAATGGTCAATTAAAAATAATTTTATACAAAAATGTAAATGTCATTGCAAAGATAATATTAAAGCATTTATTATTTATATGAAAAAAAGATTTGCGCAAAACTCATAGCGTGATTACAATAATAATTATGATACAATAAAAGATTTGTGCTGCAAAATTAACTTTAAGCTGCTTTTGTATATTTGATTTCAAAACTTCCTTTTTTGATGGAGATTCTAATTGGGTATCAATCCAGCGTCTACATTTTCCAATCCTGTTTTCGAGATTCTTCCTTTGGTTCCGGAATATTCATGTTGAGCTTTATTTTGACGCATTTCCCGAGCCTCAATGCAGGGAAAGAACACTCATAACCTATCCGTAAAGAGCTTCTTCTAATAGAACCACCGCTTTCTGGTGAATTGGAAATCCACTTGCAGAATGTAGTTGAAGAGAAGTCCATGCTTGGAATAGGAACTCTTGCTGCTTCAATACTTTTGCTCCTTGATCACCCAAATTATTGAAAACGTTAATGTCATCGGCTTCCTCCGTGGGAGCAACTGCAGGAATTCCATCCCCACTTTTTTTTGCTGGCAACAACACTTAAGGCACTATTTTTCTTCCAAAAAAATTACGCGGACCATACGCGTCTTTATAGGTTATGTTCGTCAGGAGCAGGTTTGATACCGCTTCTAATCACTTCAAACCTTGATTTTTGACCTTCGCAAATTGGCGATGCTTTGCGTGACGAGACGAGGGACATCCAGGAACAACACACCTACGTTTGTTTAATTTCACCTTCGTCGGATGCATGTTTAAAAAAACTCGTAAATACTTTTGCTGTTTTGATTTTAAAGCACGTATGCGAAACAAGGATAGATGCAGACCATAGAGAGCGGGGTGGGGAGTTACGGGGCTGATACGCAGCGGAAATAGTTAGCCGCAACTTTTACTATGCCTAAAATAATAATAATAATTCTTCATATTGACTCATTATATTCGATAGGGCATGGGTTCTTCTCTCTTATTCACCTCAGAATCCAATGACCTTGGCCGTCAACCTACCCTTTTCCTCGTTCTTCCCTCTGTCTCCCAGATGTAAAGGTAGTTCTCTCTAGTATAGTTCTTCTAATATAGTCTTTTAGTATATTTCTTACGATATAGTCTTCTCGTGTAGTTCTTCTAATATACTCTTCTAGTATAGTTCTCTCGACCTTTGCGACTTCTCTGCCTTCACCTTTATTTTTAAGCCTCAAATACCCTTTTCCTTGAAATAACCAAGAGGTTAATGGGGATTATGCCCGCTGAGACCAAATCGCAGTTTCGGAAACTGTGCGCTAAGCACATCCCACTTTCATATCTTCTTTTCTTTGAACTGACGCTAGTATGGCGCCATATTGATTGATTTTTCTTGCGTCTGGTTACACCTCTGCTTCTTAAAGCATAATGGACGGAGCGACTACCATGAGAGGTATTCGCTTGCTGCTCCTTTGTCCTGCTACATTGAGCATCACTCTGAAAATCATAGCCACCAGGGTATCCGCTTTGTCTGCCACCTTGCATATTTGTAGCTAAACCGGTAGCTTTTGGTCCTCGATGTTGTGGCTTGCGATTTGCGCTCCATGGGTATCTAAAAAAGCTCTCTGTCTAGTAAGAACCACCATTTCTATTTTTATGGCCGCCAATTCCAACCCTTAATCGTTCAGCAACTTTGAAGTTATTTTCGAGAGCATCTAATACGTTCGTCTATCTGATTGTGTAAAAAGAATTTTTCACATCGAATGTGATAAATACTACCATCATTATCAAACTGTGAATTCAGCTATATGCTCTTGCTAACTTCTGCTGCATTTCGGCATTACAGCCTTTAAAAATAATGCTTATTGAGTTTTCCACACTTTTTTCAGCTGCTTGTTTCGTTGTCGCTATGTCTGTGCCATGTAGTCTTCTAGTACTCTCCAGTTTTGTATTTTTGTCGCCATATCCAAGGATGCCGGAGTAATATCTGAGATCTTCTAACAGTAACCAGGTCTTGCAAACCATGAAGAATTTCCTATGCTTAGTACTGTTAGCTCCAGAATAGCCGCCATTTCAACCAGCTCTTTCCCGCGAATGTCTGTCCACGTCATTCCGCATTTTCTGGATTTCGCATTAAAATCTCTAGTTAATATTATCTGCATGTCTAGGTCACGGATGAGATTTTCAAGCGCCTTCATTTTTTTCGGGAAATGACTATGCGCTCATTCAGAGACAGATGGTTTTATGTTCACGTATTGTTCGCTTAATACTAGAACAGCAGCCTGTTCTTCCTACGTCATCTAGTACATAACATCTTGCGACAGCTGACAGTGGCGCAAGTTTCTTTGAATTACCGTCGGAATCTAGCGGCCTTTGAGTATAGCCGCGTGACAGCCCTGTAGAAAAGGTCGAGCCAAATAGAAGATTCTCACCAGTGCGGAGATACTGCACATCGGGCCAGTCGGTTTTCGGCACTCTGCTTGGGATTGTGGGCACCTCCTTCTTCTTGTGTACACGTAAGTACATTGAAACAACCTTCAGGTTCTATGTGCACACCGGTCTCACGGCCAACTCTTCTTTCAGCCCCGCGAAAGCCCTCAGATTGCCTCTAAAGGGTCCTTTAGTGACCTACAAAAACCTTTTTATTTCACGTGTGCCTGAAATCCCTGATTTTTGCGCCAAGGACGTCAGGCCTAACTTTTTGTTTGAGGTCCTTGAGGAACTCCGCATAACTCAAACCCTTAGCTGGTTTGATTAAAACCGGCTTCGGCTAAAAGAACTTTCCTCAACTGAACTCTGGGTACGCTCCCTTTCTCTCTTTTCTCATGATAGGGGGCGTGAGTTTCCACATCTTCATCAGTTTGAGTTTCGCTGTGGCTTATGTCCAGCCTTGAGTTGTTCTTGTGGGGTCTCACCCTTCTCTTCGCCAGGCGACCAGGACTGAACGGAGCGCAGTTAAAATAATCTGCGTTGACCTGATTTAGAATATCCACTTTCTGCGTTATCTGCTGCGCCTTTCTGATTCCCTTTTTTATTTTGAGGAAAATATTGATTTTTGAATTAAATAAAGCGTCCATTTATCCTAAAGCTCCCTTCAACTCCTCAATGAGACCGAGTGTCTTGTTAAATTGGTTATTCACTCTTTTGATGTCCTCGCTTGTTTGACAGAACTTTGGCTCCTCAAACACGTCCATTGGCCCTCCCAAATCCTCACAAATACTCCGATTTAGATTTTATCCATTTTTCGCCATTGCATTAGAGACACCATTTAACACACGCTCCCTGTGCTACTCAGTCCTTGACTCGGTTCTTTACGCCTTGGCTTTGGGGTTCTGAGTGTGTTCGGTCCTCGGGAATTATTTTATTTTATCCCTACACTCTCTTTTTAGCGAGATTTTTCTTAATCTTATTTTTGGTAGAAAATTGATCATTTTTATTTTTTAAGAAGTTTTTTTTTATGGAATTAAATTTCTTTCATAGATAGGATAAAAAAATGATATAAAAGTCACCCTTTTGTTTAAAATTTGTCTTTTAAGGGTTACAAATTATTTGTTTAAAATTAAATTATTTCGTTAATTCTTTTATTTTTCGGTTAAATCAATTATTTACACTAAAATGTGCATATTCCTTTTTATCTGAAATTTTGTTTGTTTGAAGATTAATAATTTTATTAGAAAATACATCTCCATGGCACGAAATTCTTTTTTTTTCGTACAAATTTAATTTTCGCTTTTAAAAGTTCATCTTTTTTAGTTTTAATATTCGATTAATTTTTCAGAATTGAACTACTTTGTTGAAATTTTTTGTGGTACAACTCATTTCTTAAACTTAAAATGTAATAATTCCGTATATGGTGCAAAAAACTTTTTGTAGATTGAAGATTCAACATTTTAGTTAAAACTTTGGTTCTTTGATTAATGGTTGAAACACATTGTGAAAAAATTAAGTATTTCTTCAATAATAAATGAAATGCTGAAAGAATAAAACTTCGAAAACTTGAATACAATTTGACAATAGGTTTTAAACAAGTAATATTTGTTTGGTTTTAGGGATAATTTTATATTCATTATGAATCTAATTTTTCTGACTGTCTTAAGGAAATTCTAACAGATTTTGAATTTCCGAGTATCTTTCCAAGTTTTAAAATAACTTTGCACTCTTTAAATCGGCCAAAAATTGTTTAAATTCCCAAAATTTTCCTAAAATTCTTGAAAATTTTTTTTTTTAAATGAAAAAAACCCTCTGAACCTTCTGAAAATCTTCAAAAATGATAATAACTTTTAATTTAAATTTAAATTTCTTTCAGTTAAAAAAGCACCTGCTTGAAAATAACTCTTTGTGCTTGAGGA
>JAAAKG020143421.1:0-33496 GCA_010014905.2 Druon quercuslanigerum
ACTATTTGTTGCAAATATTTGTTTATAACAAATAACTTGACATATCAACAATTTTTTTTTCTTCCGCCAACCCTTTTGCATCAAACCTGAGGCCTAACGCCACTAAGAAAAATTTTCACAGAGAATTAAAAAAAAAAATTGAAAAAATCAAGATTTTTTTCGCAATTTGCAGCTCTATAAAAATTTAAACAAACAAAAATTTGAAAATCGGCCTCGACAGTTTTCTTGAGAATTCATAGTTGAATTTTTTTGAAAAAATTAATTAAAAATCGATTAAGAATTAAGACCTACAGGTTATTTTGAACATCGTTTTTTCATTTCGCCCCACTGTGACGCAGCTCGTTTATGCGCAAGCAACTATTATCTTCAAGCGTTCCAAAGTGTGAAAATAGGCACTGTTTGGACAAAAATGGCAAGACAGTCTTAAATATTTAAAAATGGAATTTAATTTCGTAGTTTTTAATCTGTTAAATTAGGACAAATATTATCAAAGATATTATATACGAATTTATAAACATGATAATTTTTTGTAATTTAAAATGATTAGTTGTTGAAATTCATAATTTTTGCAAAAATATTATAGAAATGTGTGTTACTTAAATACCATGAATGTATTTAAACAGTTTGAAAATGTTTGAATTCTTGCTGATGAAGCTATAATCACGCGATAATGAATTCATACTATTATAAACTGCTTTCACTCTGAACATCTGTTGTCACTAAAAGTTTGCTAGATAATATGAATATATCATTGATACAATTTTCAGTTTAGAAATGTATAACTTTTAATTTAAAAAAATAAAGTGTAAATGTCACGTTTAAGGTATGAAAATTCTCCTGCTGCAACGTTTGTACAGTTTTGCAGCAAAAATAATATTTTCTATATGTCTATTTAGTGCAAAAACAGATAAAACGACAGAAGCTACAACATTTCTGCCAAAAAAAGATGTAGAATTTACATCTCTATAAGAATATTGATCCATAAACAATGTAATTTGTTTTAAAATTTTTCATGCCTAAAAGTTGTTAAACGAGTAACAATTATAGGCTTTCATGAATTTGAACCCCTTAATTAAAACCTCATTTACTACTTGTGATGTATGTACCAACATGCTATTGTCTTAATGCGTAAAACAAAAATTTAATCCTGTATACATTTTTTCAGAATTAACTTTACAGTCCGAGCGTTTGCCTGGAGATCACTCTAATCTTGGTGTTCATCGCTCTAAACCTTCTTCTTCGTCTGCACCTCTTCGGGAAAGGTCAAGGTCTCCTAGTCTTAGGCAAACTTTTCCCAGCATATTGGGATATCGATTTGAAGAACTTGCGTTCATTCGACTTATTCCCTACAGCAATACGAATCAAATATTCGAACTCCGAAGATACGTTTTTCCTTAAGATAAACCAATTGGGTTGAGAAAAAGAGAAAGTGTCCTAAGTTCCATGCCAACCAGAGAACAAATTGTGTTATCAAAGTCTGATGGTGACGTCTGCGCAATATTGGAAAAAAATCAAACAGAAACACGATTCTTCGCGGAATATATACACCTACTTTTACACTGCCAAAGCGGGTAAAAATAAACATGAATAGCGGCTCGGTTGAACAACTGACCGCAGAAGAAATCGCGGAATGTCCAGTACCTTTTTAACAAAAAATCGCAAAGAGATATGGAGTAACACGTGTGTACACAATAATAAGTAATTCTAAAATCTTTAGTTATCAAATTTTCCATGCTTAAACATGCACTTTCAATTCAAAAAATTTGCAAAATGAAGTTTGGACCAATAAGTTTTTGAAGAGTCGTATGTAAAATTATCAAAAAAGGCTATAAATGTTCTGTACTACTTATTTCGTTAACCTTTAACTTAAAAATAAAAGATTTGTGGTGAGAAGCTCACCGAAACAAATACTCGGAAAATACCCAGTCCTATACTAACAGGCGATTCTTTAGGTAATTCAAAGAAAAATGTAATCCTATAACTATTTTTTTAGGCTTAAGTTCACAGTCCAATGACTTGCCTGATAGTAACCTAATTCCTGGTGATCATCGCTGTAAACCTTCTTCTTTGTTTCATGGCAGACATTTTCCAGACACGAATCTTTCTTTTGACAGACCTCACTCTTCTGCTGGGTCTGGACTCTCTGCTGAACCACGTCTTCACGACAGGTCCTGGTCTCCTACTCTCAGGCAGACTTTTTCAAAATTACTTGGATATAAATTTAAAGAGCTTGAATTTATCCGACTTATTCTCCACAGTAATCGGAATAGGGTATTTAAACTCCGGCAAAACGTTTTTCCGCCAGATAAACTAGTTGGATTGAAAACAAAAAATCATATTCTGGATCCCATGCCGGCTGAAGAACAAATTGTATTATTAGCGTCCAATGGTAACGTCTGTGCAATATTAGGGAAAAAAACAAACAAAAACACAATTCTTCGTCCAATATTTACAAATAATTTGAGGATCTTAGAACGAGTGAAAATAAACATGAATAGCAGCGCGGTCGAAGGACTGACCACTAAAGAAATCGAGGATTGCCCAGTAGTCCCCGATGGGCAAGTCACTAAGTTTCACAGAGTATTACGTATGTAAACCACATCTTAATCACAGCCATTAAAAATGTTTTAAACGCTTGCGTCAGAAGGATCTGGTGCTTGTTTATAGAACTTTTAAAATTCGAGTTTGCAAATATTTTATTACATTTAAAATTACATTTATTGACATTTCAAAAAGTTTTCGAAAAAAATCGAGTTACTTCAAAAATCACAAATTTCGTACCTGTGGATATTGTGCCATTTAAAATTAGTTTGATATCAATCTTTTTTTATGTTTAGTTCACTGTAAACTTTTTCAGAACCATTCAGTTCACAAGGCGTAATTTTATGTTACTTTGGATGAAAAATTTCTTATTTAAACTTAACATTAAAAAACAATAATAACGTTCAAGTTTTAATTTTTCGCACTTACAATGGCTCACAGTGATATAATTTTCAAAACTCACAAATGTATTGATTTATAATTTTAGTGTACCGAACATGAAATCGTAGCACTAACTTATATTTTTTAACCAGGAATGTTTATGCTGTTTAATTTACAAAAGAATAAAATTTGTAATTTTTTAGTTTAAAAGCCAGGAAAAACCTTGGCCGTTTTTCTACGATAAAAGAGCCAACCTGCTTTTGTTAAATTTCCTTCGTCTTTCACGAATACATTAGCTTTACTTCTCTGGCACTTCGCAATACATTCAAGCGTCTAAAAAACAAGAAAGTTTCTTAATAAGTTAAACTCTTTAATAATAATTGTATCTTTTGATATTTTTAACCTCGAAGCGAATTTGCTTCTTTGGAGAATGCTAAGTAAACTAAGAATTTTCTTCTTCATCGTTAGTTTATTTTAGTTACGACCTTTTTTCCGATATTTAAACAATTTGCTTTTCTACCTTTCGTAACTTATGAGTGCATATTATCAAATACAAAAAGAAAGAATTTAATCAAAAACTGAGGAAACATTTGTAGAGGATAAAAAAGGTAAGCAAAGTAAATAAATAAAAAATCTTACAAGGAAAAAGATGGTCCTAGATACATAGAACTCTCACTTGTCAGCGAAAAAAAACTACTGTAACAAACAAGATTGACAAGAGGTTATGCACATTAACAGAAGAATGCACCTTAAATCTTCTTTTCTGCGAGTCAACATCTTACGCCAGGCTGTAGGGAAAAATAAAAAAAATTGGCCAGTCGCCACAAATCTTTACCGATCCGAAAGAAATTTTTTTTTAATGTTTAGAAGACTGTCATCTTTAACGTACACCAGCAGAGAGGTCAAATTTTATTTTTTATTTTGTTAATAGACATATAGGAGGGTATACATTTTTAGTCCTTATACATCAACCATACCTCACAGCAGTTAATAATGACTAAGCCTAAAATAAACTACTTTAATGCAAACAACATACTGTAAGCCGCAAGCCGACAAAATACAAGTTCACAAAACCCAACCCTACATATGTCAAGCCCAAAAACCTCAAGGCCATACAACTCAAACCTGTAGACCTCCAAGCTCACTTATTATAAGATCAAAAAATCAAAACTCATAAAACCCAAATCTACAAACTCCAGGGTTTGCATATTGGAGGCCCAATCCCACAAAATCCAACACCACGAATTCTACGCCGAAAAAACCTAATTCTCTAAGCCTACAAAAACTAAAGAAATTTTGTTGTATCAATTTCAAGTTTAATTCATAGGAATGTGACCCTTCATTGTTTACTCACTAAAACACTGTCCCGATTGTACATTTTAATGAATAGACAGAATAGTATTTTAGTAAAACTTTAATTCCCTTCGGAAGTGCGTAGTGTTTTTGTTTTTCAGTTTCTCTTAAGCGACTTATACATAATTCTAACGAAAACATGTAAATCATAAAATCGACATTAATTAATTCTCTTTTACTCATTCTGCTGTGAGCAACACGAGCCTTATGTACTGTAGGTGGCACTTTGTACCATTGCTAGTGGCAAGACACAATTTAGCCGTTTCATGACTTTTGTAAAATAACTTGCAGGACTGTATGTAATCGTACTATCATTTTTTATCTACTTTCATAATTTTTGATACTTTATATGCATGACGAAGAGCGCGCAGCAAACGTTTACAGTATTTTTTATTTCTGCATTGTGTTTCATTACGTCAAATGTTAAATGTTATTGTTTCTTCAAAATCTTTTGCTAATGTGAAACAATATTCAGTATTCTATTGCCGCTCAATATATTTCATGTTTACGAAAGAAAATAAGGATGTTATAACAAAAAATTATGACCTTTATATATGAATACTGCATAAGATACAGCTATACTCATTCACAGTTCACAATATAACGATACACGTAAGAATTATTGTAGAATGTAACATAAATGATGGAAAAGTCGGCGATCACTTTAGGGATCCATAATTATTCTATTTGTTGCAACATTTGTCTGTTTGGACCAATATATGTAAATGATAAACCAAAATAGTATCAGTATGGGATGTTAATAAACAGTAGAAAGCGAAGAAAAAATTTAATGCAAAAGATGCTAAAGGAACAGTTACAGTAAACTCGAGAGACCAGACTGTTTATAATCAGAATAAAACTTTGTCTGGGGAGTTCGGACCAAGGTCAGCCCCAAAACCGGCACTTCCTCTAGGGTTCACTGTACATTTAATAGTTGATGTAGTTAGCAGCGTGCAGGAAGGACAAATACTGGGAATGATAATCGCCTTTCTTTTATTCATGCAGATAAAGTATAAAAAATTGCGAACGTAGATGAAGAAATGATAATACAATTACATACAGTCCTGCAAGTGATTTCACAGAAGCAATAAATTCGTGTTGATAAATTAAAAATATATTGTCATGAAGCAGCTAAATTCCATATTGTCAAATGCCTATGAAACGAAATGCCGCCTACAGTACATAAAGTACCTTTATATTAATTTGATATTATGGAACAATTTGATGCACCAGTGAGTTTGTTTTGAGAAGAAGCAAAAGAATGAAAAAATATATATTTTGATAAGCTCGCGCACCTAACAGCAGAATGAGTACAAGAGAATTAACTAATAAAGGTCCTATGTATTTAAGTTTAGTTTCATCAGATTGATGTATAAGTCACTTAAGAGCAACTACAGAACAAAAACATGATGTTACAACAGCACAATGTAAAAACAGGTTTGAGGGTTAGTGGGTATAAAATAAAGGGTCACGTTCTCAGGCATGAAACTTGGAATTGAAAGCGCCACATAAGGAATATGAGCCGCGCATGTCTATCTATTGTGTCTAAAGCATATTTTTGTAGACTTGGAGTAATAGGTTTGGTGGGCGCATAAATTGTGTTCTTGGATTTTGTAAGATTGGGCTTCGTATATGTCGGCCCTGGAGTTTGTAGTTTTGGGTTTAATGAGTTTTTGATTTGGTTGGCATAGGATTGGTTGGCTTGAGGCTATGGCCCTTAATTTGATGTGTAGGCTTTATATTTTGTAGAATTAGGTTTTGTTGCATTGGGATTTGTAGTCTTGCGATTTGGGGGGTTGTGATATATAAGGTTGAATTTTGTGGGCTTGCGCTTTATGATATGTTATTGTCATTTAAGTGGTTTAGTTTAACCTTAATCTACTCTACAGTTTTAGAGGCCGGTCTTCTGATTATTGAAACAAAATTTTATTCATGTTAACTAATATTGGGGTGGACAGTGAATGTTGCCTATTTTTCCCATACTGTGCGTCATCAAGGTGTTCGCGGAATGGTAAATCTTGAATGCACTCATAATAGGATTGTTCTCGACGTAGCACATATAGTCGCAAATGGACGAGACCCTCTTCTGGGAATAATCAGCAGGCACGAGGAAGTAGGCAAGGAAGAGTTTCTGTACAAAGCAATAAAGAAGGCTGCTGAAATCCGTGACCTTAAATTCAACAGATCCTCGACAAGATGATGCACGCAATCTTCCACAGAAATGTGGAGGTTCGGTCAATGTCATATGAGCTAACGTTTGCTTTCGTTAAATTACCCGGATCAAAATCGGGCACGAAGAGTTTCATTTTTGTATATCAAGGCGCTCTGATTTTCACTATAGCATACTGTCACCGCAATTTGAGTAACGAAATTCCCGACGATTACTGCAGAGCATGTGATGTACTCACCAAGCTTCTAAATCCCATGCTACGTAGTTCCTTAAATAATACTGCTGCGCTAAACGCTGCTGGGTATGAGCACAAAAAGAACCAGCAGGATAGCTTTATAAAAAAAATGTTGAACTTCTACTAAACTACTTGAATTTTCAACAAAAAAATATAACTCTTTACAAAAAACATGATACTAGAAATTTTTTCAGCAACAAATAAAACTTCTATAATAAGAGATAAATTTTCAAACCAAAAAGACGAACATTTTGCAAAACATTTAAATTTCCATCAAACAAGCTTCAGTGGAAAAGAAAACTTTTTTACAAAAAATGTTAAATTTTCTGCTGAAATAGTTAAACCTAACCTAAAGAGAACATTTTGCACTAAAACTGTTGTATTTCTAGTCCGCGAGCGTAAATTTCCTTGAATCGACTAGTGTTTGCAGAAGGAGCAGACAGCTTGCCTTTCGACTCCCCTTTAGCTATCTTTTGCTCGCCTACGTCTCACCGACTGCTCCTGCTTAAAAAATTTGGAAAATTTTTTTAACTGAAAATTAAGAAGTTCTTAAACTAAATGAAATGGTAAACGTAACCAGTAATAATTGTGCATTACAAGTTGCTGGCAATTATTTGTCGCATTTATCTCTTAAATTATTTTACTTTAATACGAAAATATTATATCTGTAAGAACAATAACTTTAAAAAAAAAAATTTTAATTAAATATATTATTTTAAAATTAATACATCAGATTGGTCTTTAGTACACTCATTTAGTGTCGTAAACTAAAGATAAATTTCTTTAGCTAGCTATTTTGGATAAAAATTCAAAAAGTAAGCGGATTCTGAATATTTTTGAACGTCCTACCAGATTATCATAAAAACTTTTTTAATTTTCTATTTAGAAAAATTAAAAATTCGAATTTGGACAGCATAAAAAAAATAAAAAAGTAAAAAATTACATTTTTTCCTTTAACGATTTTACAGTATTTTAAAGATTCTCAAATATATAAATGTGTTTTGAAAAAAAAAATATATATATAATGACGTGGGACTGTTGCTGAACTAGACGAATCTCCTTAGATGCCTTAAGATACTCTTTTAGTTAATTATTAGTAGATGAAGCAATAGAGCACCACAACTGCACCACAAGCTACAAAACGGTAAGGCTGCTGTGTAGATCGTATGTGTAACGTTTACATCGTAAAAATAACATTGAAAATGAGCAGATTTAGTTTATAAAAAAGCGAAAGAAGTTGCAATACAAAACCTAATAATACAAGTTTTTTTAAGAATGCGCATTTTTTTAAATGCGAAAATGAAACTGCGTCTGTTCCGAAACAAGCACATGTATATAACTCGAGTACGAAGCTCGAGGTACGTGATGAGAATATGCTTGTAAAAGCTGAACGAGCTTTAGCAAAAGAAAATTCACAATCACCAAATTACTGTTGTCGATAATTTGACCTTTAGTTTTAAAAAGTCTGTGCAAAAGTTTGGGAAATATACAAAGATTGAGCGCAGAGGGCGAGGTAAATACGTTATCGAGCGCAAAACGTAAGATAAATATATTATCTCTGGCGAAGCGCGTGAACCAACAGTCGCGCGCCCCAGGTACACGCAAACTATCCTGTTTACCTATTCTTGTGGTAACGCATATAGTTTGAATAAAATTTTTTAATTAAATCAGCGGATCCTTCTGTGACGAAAAATTAAAAAAAAAATTATCTAATGCTTTACTTTATCCCGAAAATGGATTGTTTTTTAAATAATATTTTTCACTATTAAAACAAAAACTACGTATGTTATCAAGATATTGTTAAAATAAAATTTGTTAAACTTTTTCATTGTTCCTCTTTAGGCCTTAAAAAGTAAATGCGTAGCAAAGGAAAATTTAATAGGCCTATTTCTTTAAAAACATATGATAATGTGATCATTATTATTGTAATAAAAATAGAAATCGATACAATTATCTGCAAAGAACAATCTTGACGCTCATAACGTCTTTATTTCACGTATATGTGAGATAACGGCTACTTATGTATATATTTTTACTCTGACGATGCCAAGGAATATTCTTTAGATACAGTTGTTAACTAAATTATTCACTGCATAATCAGCAATAATCAGTTTTTTGTCTACTTTGAGAAAATGAGGATGGTCCCTACTTTTGTTTTCAATTTGGCGGTCATCGTCAATTCAATTGGTGAATATAATCGTAGCTCTATAATTCATATTATATTTCATATAATACATCTATGAATAAGGCAAAATGAAATAACACACAAATGAAAACAAAGGCAAAAAGGAGGTGTCGACTCAGGACTATCTGTTTGATACCGATTTACGACCATGACAAATGCTTATACATTTCCTTCTATGACGCACACGAAATAAATCTAAATGAAAAATCCGAGTCATCATGCAAAAGCACACCAAACACAGAAAGCAACGCACTCAATCGATTCAACTTTTCAAAATATATACAAACCTATAACTGCGTTACAAGAATGGAAGAACATAGTACTTTGTTTGCAAGAAAGTAAAAATTGTTTGCGTAACTTTCGTTCATGGACCAATCGGTGAAAAGACAAAATAGTTAAGCCAGCATTCACGACATCTCTTAAAAAGTCAGGAAACCGGACTTTACCACAGTGCCAACCTAGGACCACCCTCCGCATCCCCTTTTTAGACAAAAAAATAAAATAAAATTTCACTTTTAATAAAAAGTTGCTACTGGCACTAAATAACGAGTATTTGCCAATTAATTTACAAGGCCGTGAATAATTATTATTTCATTGTTTTATGATTTTTCCATGCAATCGAGATGATGATAATGCGATCCCTATGGTTAAAAAACCAGTTGTTTGCGCACTCTCGCAGATTTTTTGACCCTGATAAAAGAATTGGGAGACGAAAAATCGGACACTGACCAAATCTTTCACTATGAGTCCAAAAGCGATCAGAATGGGTCAACTTTATAGTCAATTTGATCCAGTTTCTTCTAAATGGGCAGATCATGTTTGCGCTGTGGCATTTCTTCGATTCTGTGCATGAAAATTCAAAGAAATAAATATTCCAAATTATTTTTTGACCACCATACAATAATATACATTAGGATTGTTGTTTCCTTGATTTACCATTGATAAATTGTTATTTAATATTTTATCAAAATTTGAATTGGAAGCACAGCCAAAGGAAGGTGGTAATGCTTACGAGATTTTTTTTTCGGATCAAGATGGGAAATAAAGAAAATGGTGTTCGTGATGTGGCATGAATGCCCTTTGTACATAATTTCTTCTTTAATTGGAAACCTAAAAACTATAGGACATGCTTCTAACTAATTCCTGTTGATTCTATTGAATTTATTATACGCGGATTGCATAGAGCGAGACTCTTAAGTGATAGATTTAAAACACTCTTGCTGACGACTTTCATTCATGTAGGAGGCAAGAATGTTAGAATTTCAATAACTACTAAACCTCATAGTAAGACGAGATACCGTTTGAAACGGCACTCCCTGGTGCCACTCAGTCTTCGGCACGGTTGTTCACGCTTTGACCTGGAGTTCAAACTGTGTTTGGTCCGCGGGCCTTTTTTATTTCAGCCCTACCTAATCTAGCAAATATCTTCGATTGATTCTTGTGAAAGCTGATCTCTTTATCTATGTCTTCCTAACTGAATTAACTTTTCTTTTGTTTTGTTGTGCGAATTAAATATATGGATTGTATGATGGTGAGTTTTCCTAATTTTAATTAGAATTGTAAAGGGCTTTTTCCTCCTCTTGCGAACTAGAGGTATTTATGCCAGGTAAATAACCTTTGTTCGTTTTCCCCTAATATAATTTCTTTAGGTTTATTTTATTTATGAATTTACTTTTTGTTTGGCTAAGCTGCAATCATTTTTGGTCCTTTAAGCCGGATTAGAGAGAGAGTGTGTGGTGATACGCTGTGGAGTATCATTGCGTCGGCATCCTTAAAAGGGTTAACGCCTCTATAAAATTTCATGGCGGAAGGAATTAGTCCGGTACACGCGCGATTTGCGAAAGCAGCTCCAAAAATCCTTACGCGCAATATCCTCATAAAGCGACTCGCATCTACTGAAAAAATTTAGGAAAAGGTTCACTTGACGCATGCCGAAATAATTGTGAATGAAAATGACGCTACAGATCCTTACATAGTTAATAACGTATTCGCTTAAAGCGGAAATGCGTGAGAATCCCTCAAAAACGAAATGTTACGAGCTGTAGATCGATTTGATACATTAATGATAAATTCTTATACTCGTACACATAGACCGAAGGGCAAAGAAGGTTTGCACTTGAATTCTCAAAACGCGAAAATACCCAAGTCAGACCTTCCGACATTTTCAGGTCGTTGCCAAGACTAGGAGGACTTTTGTGACTTGTTCTCCTCTCTTGTTCGTGATAAACCGCAATTAAGCAATGTGACGAAGTTGCAGTATCTAAAATCATGGCTAACGGCTTCCGCAGCTGATTTGGGTAAAGAGGTCAAGAAACGCTTTAACGTTTTTAAACTGTGCAGAAGGTTGCCTCCTCAGTCAAAAAAAATAAAACCTTATGGTTTTATTATATATATGAAGCTTCTGAGCAGCTATTTTTCGATAAGAACTCTCGAACCGACGATGGACATTTAACAGGTCGCCTCCATTAAAAATCGCAACTCCCACTTTCCAGCTCTCCAGAGTAATATCTGCCTAATGCTGATGATCAGGATCTGCAGAGAATTATCTGGAATCATGAGTCAGATGAGCGCCCTTGTCATTATCGCCTGACAACGGTTACTCATGGCACTGCCACCTCATTCTTCGGCTCTCAGTCGTCTTTTCGTTCACCATGCTCATCATTCGCCTTTTCGTAGTAGACTCACTCTAAATCTAAGTTTATTTCTTACACATGCATGGATCTTAAGTAGTTCACGCTTAGTTAAATCTGAAATTAGAAATTGTGGAACTTGACAACGCTTGAAACCCCGTCTAGTGTCGCAATTAATGGTCTAAGGATTATTGGGCTAAGGCTAAGATCTCTAAGGATCAAGTCACACCTTGTCGACCTTCTAACGTTTTTGGCTTCGATTATGCTGTGCTGATTTTAGTACGTACTATGGAGGGTGGGGTCACCGCTTATATGAGGAATACACTGCCATTTTTGTATGCCACCTTCCATGGAGCTGACCGAGAGCTTCGAGAAACGTTTGATGCCGCCTCCGAATTTTATGGTGAAGTTGGAACGGTTCTTGTCAATCAGGGAACCGAGTGGACGTTCATTTCACCAAACACACCTCATTCAATTTAAGCCTAAGCTCTCGCCTGAAGTGCCCGAAAATCATCTATCACGATTTCAATTGGTACAGAGCATTTGAGACAACTTCTGGAAACGTTCCTCTTTTGCTACTATTATCATAAAATGTTGCAAAATATTCCCAGCGTACTTGGATTTAGAGTTAACGATCACGCATTTACTCGACTAACATCAATCGACCACATCAATACGAATCAGATATTCGAACATTAAAGTTACATTTTTTCTCCCTTTAAACCAATTCGATTAAAAACAAGAAATCGTGTCCTCATTTCAATGCCAAATGCAGAACAAATTTTATTATCACACTTACACTTAGTTCTACTCTGTTAAAGCAGGAGAAAATAAACATAAAAAGCGTTGCGCTTGGGGAACTAACCAAAGAAGAAATAGCGGAATGTGCAGTATCTAGCCCGGATTTCATTGCGAAGAGTTATGGATTAACACGTGTGTACACCACAATTCTTAACACCGTTTATAAATTGAAACAAACGTGCATGTCAGTAGAAGCTGGCATTCGCGTTCTTTTTAAAGCGATCAAGGAAACTACGTATTGGAGGAACTTAAGTTTACAACGTAAAAAAACTTTAAGTAAAGAAGACGATCAGATTTTCAAGAAAAATCGTCCGAAATCGGCACAGTAATAGTCTTTGTCGGAAACAGAGGGTCAACAGGATTTAATATCACTTTAAAATCTTTGGTTAGGTACTAAAATCATTTATCTAAAATTCTAGGTCGCCAGAAGCAGTAAAGAGTGATTTTGACACCCCCGGAACTCCTTGGCCCAGAGCCCCTAATGCAGTACCTTCCTTGCCCCGAGCGTCTAGTAACATCAAAGCAAAAGTTGATCACGATTCGATTTCTTGCGTTTAAAATTTCATCCGAATCAGGACTATCTGCTTGGTGCTGACTTAGGACCATTACGAATGTTAACACATTTCCTGCGATTAAACACATGAAATAATTCCTAATAAAAAATCGACGTTATCACGCGAAAGCATACAAAACACAGAAACCAACGCATTTAATCGACTTAACTTTTCGAACAATTTACAAAGCTGTAGCTGCTTCACAAGCATGGAATAAAATATTATTTCGTTTTCACTGAAGTGATAATTGTCAACGTTTATTACGTTCATGTTTACCAATCTGTGATAGAACAAAATAGTCAAGGCAGCACACACGTCATTTCTGAAAACATGAGGATGCCAGATTTTTCCACAGTGACGACTTGGGATTACTCTACACATCCCTTTTTTAGACAAGAACATAAAATAAAATTTGACTATAAATATAAAGTTGCAACTGGCACAGAATAAAGATTATTTTCGAATTAATGTATAAGGCCGCATAGAATTAGGATTGCAATGTATGATGATTTGTCCAGGTAATCGAGGTGATAAAAGTGCGACAAGCTCTTATGCTTAAAGGTGATACTTGTGGAAAACCGAGTTATTTGCGCACTCTCGCAGGTGTTTGGAAATTGATGAAAGAATGGGGAGACGAAAATTAGGCAGTGACCAAATATTACCATGAATCCAAAAGCGATCAGAATAGGTCAACTTTATGGTCAATTTGATCCAGCTTCTTCTGAATGGACAGCTGATGTTTGCACTGTGGCATTTCTTCTATTCCGTGCTAAAAAAACACCGGGCAGAAAGTAGCTAATCTTCGATAAACCAGTGCATGCAATTTAGATCGAGAGCTTGCACAGAGTCCTAGATGACAATAGAAAATTGTGTATGATCTCTGATTATGCAAATGACAAACGTAATGTCTATTATCTTCGAAGTCACGGTCTTCACAGTCACAGTCTTCTTCAAGCTTTATGAGTCATCAATTTGCAGAAAATTCGATTTTTCAAAATTTGTTCATAACTTTTGTAACTTATGTGGAGTTTGCAGAATCTCTGAATATCTTTTTTTAATACTTACTAATTTTTTAAATTCTCATCCTAATGCGAAGGTGTTGGTCTAAGTCAACAAAAATTACTTTTACAAAGGTGTCTGTCTGTCTGTAGTCTGTATACTGTAGGCATGTTAACTTTCGAAAGATTGATCAGATTATATTCTGCTTTGACACACGATTTTAAGGGCTAAGAAATAGGGACACGTTTGTTCGTGAGCACATTAAAATGATGTATTGTTAAATATTTTTATGTTTTCTCTTTTTAAAACGTCGTGATTTCTTTCGTTTTTAAAAAACTATTTTCTTTGCGGAAGCCCCACTTCTTGCAAAAATCAATGATTGCTGAAGCCGATTAACATCAGCCAACCTTTTTGCAAGAATTTATTGAATTTCTTATACGCGGATCGCATAGAGCGAGACTCTTTATTGGTAGATTCAAAACACTCTCGCAGACTACTTTTATTCATACAGTAGGCAACAATCTTAAAATTGTAATAACTATTAAATCTTAGAGTAAGATGGAGAGAGAGAGAAGATAGCACGCCTTATCTAGGGCGAAGAAGGTAATGCGTGCAGTGGCATCTGCAGTAAAGTCAGCAAGGTGGCAAGAAGAGTGGAGACGATGACCGCTAGCACAGCGCCAGTGAAGCTTGACGCGCGCATTCTCCTTCACCGATTTTCTACCTTCTCCGCGCGACTTTCACGCTATAGGTCTCACAAGCAAGCCACCGCTGTCATTCTCCCGCGAAGTTAAATACTGATCTCACGAAGCCATTCTCGAACTTTTAAATAAAGTAAAACTGCATTTAATAAATCTTGCTTGCTTAAATCCCCCCTCACTTCTCCATCATTAATGAGCTAGCTGCTATACCAGCCCACGAGTTTCGCTCAAACACCTGGTATAACAGCCATTTTAGCGGAGTAATTGACCATCTGTATCCCTTCCTCCCCTACTAACAAATAAAATATTCACTGATAAATTTCTTTCCACGAGGAAAAGAAGTCGAAATAAAAAATCCTGCTCAACTAAGACGCGAACACTAGAAGAGGTTAGTATGAAAATTGGCGTCCAACGTGGGGTGCAAAGCGCAACTAATCGTACATAACTCTCTACAAAACATTTCCTCACGCTCCCTCCTACAGTTGCCCAAACTCCCTGTCCCTTCTTAATTCATGACCTCATGACTCATAACCAAGTTTTATAACATATACTATAAAGCTAAAAATTAGATATTTTTTTATAGTTTCATATTTAAGATTTAAATGTAATTTATAGCTCACATTAGTTCTGTACTTGGTCTACATAGATTGTATAGCCTAATAATATTTAATTTAATCAACCTCTTTTTTGAAAAAACGCGGTTTTTTCGAAAACGGCTCGATATTGAAAAATAATTTTCTTTAAATTATTAGTTATCCACTATCTAAATCTGAATGACTAGAAAACTGATATTTGGTAGTAGTTTTCTCCTAATTCAATGTTTAAGCACAATGGATTATTGCATTAGGAACTATATTTGCTGAACAAATTGGTACAGCTACTTCTGAATGAAAAGGTAAATCTATCCAGTAACTATTTTGAATGATACTTTTAAATAAATTTAAAACTGGTTTAACAACGAAGAAAATCTTATTGAAAACAAATAATATATTATTAAGGACATGTGAATACACAAGAAATGTGAACATTGTACAAGCGTTTCATCCTTATTAACTGCACGGAGCGACCGCAGCAAGAGCTGTCACTGCTTTTGACACGAGCGGTTAGTGTAAAAATAAAAATTTTTGAAATAGCAAGAACCACAGTTGTCAATGCACTGACTGCTCGATAATTCACACGAGCTGCTCGTGCTAATGGTAAAAGCAGCGCGAGCTCAGTAAGTGTTGCGTTTAGCCCGACCAGTTCCTTTGATTGACAAACAGCTCTCGTGTTAATTTGCAATAGCGCGTAGTGTCAAATAACTCTAACGTTGAGTGAGAACCACGTTTGCCACTCGACTTATTTGCTGAATTACCAAATGCTGAAAGTACTAAGGGAAAAATTTAGGAGACTTCTCAGATTAAATTTGTAGATCTCAGTTGTTCATATTAGAATTCAACTTTCATTGACTTCTTTAGTAAACGAACTCACAAAGCGTTCTTTTATTATTTTAATTTTCGCAATACAATTTTAAGAAAATATTTTTGAACAGAACTTTGAAATCGTAATTGGTCTTTTTGGGCTGGGAATATAAAATTGAAAGTCATAAAAGTACATGAAGGTTAGGCAAGGCATGGTTTGAACCTTAACAAATTTGTTTCTTTTTTGGCGAAAGTAACATTTCTCATCATCCCTTAAACTTATCAAATGTATTTGCAACGCATGAATACAGTTACTCTCCACATAAGTATTAACTTTATTAATCCTAGTCGCTTACTTTTTAATTGTTTTAACAAAAAAAAACATTGAAAGATTGTTGAGGTTACTTTTGATGAAAAATTATAGACTCTGGTGTTAGAAGCCATTACGATGTGCATATGCAGGTTCATTCATCTCGATCAGCTGGTGCTGCTGATATCACAGTTGGTATATTGTGGCGAATAAGTCGAGCGACAAACGTGTTTTTCACTACACGTTAGAGCTATTTGACATCAAGCGCTATTGCAAATTAACACAAGAAATTGTTTCCGATCCTAAGAACGAGCTAAGCCAAGCACAAAACTTACCAAGCTTGCGCTGCTGTTGTCCTTATCAGGAGCGGCTCGTGTGAATTCACGAGCAGGCAGTGTGTTGGCAATTGTGGCTAGTGCCATCAAAAAAATTTTATTTTAACACTAACCGCTCGTGCCAGAGTTTCTATGTTCAAGTGGTATCAGATGCGTGTATCATGATCCAACACTGTATTTTTAATATATTTTTTAATAAAAAACATAAAAGGGACAATTTTTATTTTTAATAATATTTTTCAACATTCAAAAGTAAACGCCGTCCAAGGGAAAATCCAATAGGCTAATTTCTGAAAAGTGTTACGTATTAACAGACAACGATGAGAGGTAAAACCGAAGTAAAACAATTATTACTAACAAAAATTTGGATCGATATAATTATCTACGAAGGCCAAACTTGATGCTCAGAACGCCGTTATCTCACATGTGCGTGTGATAACAGCTACTTATGTATATATTTGTTCTCTGATGATGCAATGGAAAATTCCTTAGATACAGTTTTTAACGAAATTATCTACTGAAGCAATAATCAGTTCTGTTGTCTACTTTGAGAAAATGAGGATGGTCTCTACTTTTTTTTTCACTTTGGCGGTCATCGTTAATTCTATTGGTGAATATAAAAATAAATCTATCATTCTTATCATATTTTATACAATATATCCATGAATACGGCAATTTCTCAGACGTGGAAGGCGAAACTTCAGGGGATTTGTTCAAGGATGAAAACGAGATTCCATTTTGCAGCCGAAAGTCTGCATTTTTTAAATATTATTAATCTTTTCATACTAGAACCGGTTTTTCGACAAATTATTATACATTATTTTATTAACAATACAGAAAAGTGTAATAGCAGTGACGTTCAGTATTAGCTGTGTGTGCATTTTCGGGGCATGCCCATTACCCATTAACCTTGTCAAATTCACGAAACAAACACCTCGGAAAGTCGAATTACCCGTAGCAGATGACCCTTTAATTGTTAAGAGATGCATGCCTTTTACAAAAACTGAAGTTATCAATGCATTGGTTGATTAAATATTAATTATCAGAGTTACCTCATCTATATAAATTTTAGAAAACTGAAAAAAAGGATTCATATAAAAAATGGCTAAGATTTCCAACAATAATATAAATCTTAAAATACATACGGAAGTACAGCTAGATACACCGCAGAGTGGAAGGAAACGTATTTTTTCGTTCAATAAATTCTAAAGCCTTCAATTTGGCCCCGATTTGCAATTTTTTTTTTATTAAAGTGTACAAAATTGAAAAAAGCATATTAGTGAGAGAGTTTTGCATATTTATTTTCTTATTTATTATATTTTCACCAGTGTTTGATACGTTACTGCGTGAAAGTAACGCGTTAATGTTACCGTTACATTTTTTAAATAAACAAGTTACTGTTGTAGTTACTGAAAAAAGTAATGCGTTACCTTGCCTTTACTTCTTTAGTAAATATTTGATACATTATTTTACTCTCTAAAAAGAATTTTAAGAATTTCGTACATTTGATTGAAAATTTTAATAAAACTGGATATTATATTAACAGCTAGGTAAAATACTGAAAAATGCTAAATTTATCCAATAGCTTTCTTCTATTTAAACTTTGAGTTACCGTCAGACACTGATGCTTGCATGCAATGCATATAATGAAAATCATCTGAAATTAGCGAAATAATGCTCGCAGTATACAAATAATTCGACTATTGTATGCTGTTAATATTATAAAAAAATTACATTAACAAACAGACAGATATTGCAAATTTGTTGAAATAAATTTGTTCTTGTTTCACAATATTTTACATTGTGAAAAAATTGATTGCTAGTCACAATTTACATTAAACATTAAAAATTATAATTCTCACAAACAATTTTTGTTTTAAAAATTTTGGAATTTGTTATCTAGCAACTGTTGATTTTGTAAATAATTAGAATAAGTGAAAACAAAAATATGGATTTTCGGATAGCAAAATCCTACAATTAATACCCTTCTGCAAGTAAAAAAAATCCTCAGATATAGTATCAGAATAGTCAGAATAGTCTTATTATCGGTAAAAAAATATCCTCTTGAATAAAAGTGCTTAATAATAATGTATATTAATGAGATTTATTCACAAAATATTAAATTTTTTCAAATTTAAATTTCCTTAGAGCACCAGAATAACTTTAGGTATTCCTTAAAATAATAAATATTTAATTATATTTGATAAAATATATAAATTTTTATTTTTATACAGAAATTAGATGAACAAATAAAAAATGTTGACCCTTTCAAAAATTTTATCATTAACTCCTAGAAATTTTTCAACAAAACAAGAATTTTTTTAACAAAAAATTAATTTTCTTCTAAAATAGACGAATTTTCAATTTAAAAAAATCATTTTTACCCAAATAGTATAATTTTCTACCAATAGAATTCTACCAATAAAATTAAACTTCTTCGTAATTGTACCCCTGATTAGATAAAAATTGTTTAGCACGTAATCAATACCTTTTGTTAAAACAGCATGGATAGAGTTTGTAGAAAATCTGATGAAGAACATAATAAACGGATAAAGTATTGTAGCAAATAAATAAATATGACGCCTGATTTCAAAAGTAAAAATAAAATAGAAAACTCGGACCAACTATTTTTAAGTAAATAATTACGCCTTAAAATATTTTCTCTTATGTAAATTTATCTTCCTTTTGCAAAATTTGTTAGACTTAGCAATGCGACTACCCTTTTTATGTCATAAATCAAGTTAAAAATGAAGTAATGTGCTTTACTTTATACTGAACAATCCATTAATATTTTAAATGTATTACTCGTTTTACAAAATTCTGTTTTCTCTATTTTACAACACTTTAATTGCGTTCTTTACGTTTGATTTTATAATTATCTTAAATTTTATAATATTTTTTTTCGTTTTTCTAGTAAGATAAGTGAACGTTTCATTTTTTTTACTTCTTATTTTTTTTACTTTTCTTTCATATCATATTCTTTATTGTCTGTAAATGTATTTTTATATAATTTTCTTATTTTCTTATTTTGTTTTTATTTTTTTCTAACTCCTAAATAATCCAGAGTTTTTGATTAATGTCTTAAGTCCTACACCTGGAGAATTTTTATCTTATTTGATTATTCCTCGCTGACACTGAAGCTATTTTGATTTTTCATTTTTCTATTTTAAACTAACTTCTAAATTATAATAAACTTAATCGACAACTCTTACGCCTTCACGGCGATTTTATTTATCTAACTATTGATTTTAACTTTTAATTTTTTTTTCTAATTTGCTAATTGTTCTAAAACATGCCTTGTCTCTTTTCATACTCCGTGGTCTTATTGTGTGTTTTCTTCATGCATAATATTCAATGACACGCATTAAACTACACCATGTGTTGTAGCATTCTTTTATTAGCGTTCGAAAGAACTGATCATAGGTACATTGTGCCCTATGATCCGTGACTATTTTTTTCAGCTTATTGTACTTTTCGATATAATCATTGAATTTTTTTTTTCTATCGCTATTCTCGCTGTACTTCTAATAATTGGGTGGACTTTACATATTTACTGAAAGCGTCCAATGTGGATAGAATGTACTTGGACCCACTTCTTGATGCCAGTAAGGGTCCGTAAAAGTCTATTGACATGATTGCTCTCGTTTTCTGGCCAGTATAACTCCTCATTTCTGCATAGCAAGTTTGATTAGTGACTTTGTTTTTGATACAACAGTCACAACTTGCTAGTCTTTTCTGCATGACATTTGCGAAGGGTGGATAGAAAAAATGCTCACTTAACATTTTACATCGTCTTTTAGCTTCAATGTGCACATAGATATCGTGGTATTTATCAATGATTTTATCTATTATACAGAGTATGGCAAGTTAGTTTCCTTTTTTGAAATGCGCGCCATGCTACCTGCATTTATTAATGCTTTCGTATTTACATTTTGTATCGCGATGTGTAAAATTGGGTTTTTCTCAAGAGCCCTTTTTTTAATTGCTAGGCCCTGGATTTGCATCTATCATGTTGCATTTCACCAAATCAAGGCTAGAGCGTTTCTTGATTCCTCGTGAAGATTTATACAATCTTTTTCGTCCTGCTTATTTTCTAGACAAGAAGTGCGTTTTATTCCACAATTATCTTGGGTTTTGTCATTCGTTTTATGAGCTTTACTCATATTTTTACTATCCCATTAAAGTTCTCCTTGCTTATTTATGGATAATTTTTTATCCAAGGGAGTCTTCCTTGGGAAATTCCTGTGTTTGCAACGTACATTGTTGTTCTTTAACATCTCGTAGTCGCTTTCTTTTTTGTATGTTCGTTACTATTAAATCGGCTTTATCTTGATACGAATTCTTTGTTATTTTTCTTAATGAGTAAACTTTTTTTTCGATGTTAACAATTTTTCCTTCTAAGTTGCGACCCTGAGCATCACATTTTTCAATTTGACCAGTATTGAGTCCTGCGATTTTTTTAGTTAATACTGTTGCAAACGATTCTACTCTTTTATTTAATTCTACATTAACTTAATGAATTTTTACGCGATCCTTTCATACGGACGTAATTACTCTATTTTGAATCCTAAGTGCTTGACTGCCCAAGAGCTGGATAATATAAATATATCATTCATACATTTTTCAGGTAGAAATTTATAACTTTTAATTAACACAAAATAAAGTGTAAATGTGACGCTGATTTTAGAGTACCATTTCCCTTATATAAACATTAACCTTGGCAGCGTCAAAGGTAACCTGACACAAGGTATCGTGTCCTTCGGACTTAGGTATGAAACGTCTTCTGCTGTCAAATGTTTTTACAGTTTTGCATTAAAAAAAAAAATTTCTGTATGTATATATTAACTGCGGAAACAGCGAGAACGACAGAAGCTACATCTTTTCTGCCAAAAAAGATGTAGAATTTAATTTTCTATAAGAATATATATCCATAAAAAATTCAATTTGTTTAAAAAATTTTCATGCGTTTATGGAATTGAGCTCCTTAATTACAACCATATTTGCTACTCGTAATGTATGTACCAACATACACTTGTTTTAATCCATAAAACAAAAAATTAATGCTCTATATATTTTTTCAGAACTAACTTTACAGTCCGAGCGTGTGCCTGACGATGGCCCTAATCTTGGAGTTCATTGCTGTGGACCTTCTTCTTCTTCTCCACCTATTCGGGAGAGGTCAAGGTCTCCTACTCTCAGGCAAAGTTTTCCCAGCGTGCTTGGATTTAGATTTGAAGAACTTGAATTTATTCGACTAATTCCCCACACCAATACGAAACGCAAACTTGAACTTCGAAGATACGTTTTTCCTCAAGATAAACCTATTGGATTGAAAACAAGAGGTATTCACCTAAATCCCATGCCAACCGGAGAAAGAATTGTATTATCATCGTCTAATGGCGAAGTCTGTGCAATATTAGACAAATTATCAAGCAGACTGACGATTTTACGTGCAATATTTAGACCAGATAGTTTTCTGCCAAAGCGGGTAAAAATAAACATGAATAGCGGCTTGGTTGAAGAAATGACCGAAGAAGAAATTGCGGAATGTCCAGTATCTTACCAGGAACAAATCGCAAAGAGTTATGCAGTAACACGTGTGTATCATTTCATATTGTGCCATTTAAAATAAGTGTGATTTGAACTTCTGTATGTATGTAAACGTGCACTTTCAATTTAAAAAATTTAAAAAATGCAGTTTGGACCAAGATGTTTTTAAATACTCGTATGTAGAATTAGCAAAACAGCCTATGAATGTTCTCTACTACTTGTTTCCTTAACTTCCAAATTAAAAATGAAAGGTTTGTGTTGGGAAACTTACCTAACCGAACATTCGGAAAATACCAAGTTTTCTAATATTTTTAAAAATAAAATAGTATTATCAATCATTTTTAATGAAAACTAAATATTATTTTCAAATGAGAAAGTTTAAAACTTCAAAAGAATAACTATATAAATTATGTTTTTTAACTTACATTTTTTCTTACTGTCTCTTCTTACCATTTTTTTAACAAATTATTGAATTTTATTGAATCATAGCTCACGTTTTTAGCAAAAAAATGCCCTACAACTCTACTGCTTCTATTTTTTAAAATAATAAATCAATCCGTAAATATCGTTATTCGTTTAAAAAGTGTTTTCTAAAGCCGTCGAACAAGACATAATTATAGGCAGTTATAAAATTGGGGTCCACAATCAGAACCTCAATTATAACTTGTCATATATATACTAACATGCGATTCTGTAGGTGCTTCAAACAAAAATGTAATCGTATAACTATTTTTTCAGGCTTAAGTTCACAGTCTAACGATTTGCCTGATAGTAACCCTAATTCGGGTGTTCAGCGCTGTAGACCTTCTTCTTCATCTCCTGGCAGACATTGTCCAGACAGGACACTTCCTCTTGAGAGACCTCATTCTTCTGCTGGGTCTGCACGATCTGCAGAACCACCTACTCACGACAGGTCTTGGACTCCTACTCTCAGGAAAACTTTCAAAAAAGTACTTGGATATAGATTTGAAGAGCTTGCATTTATCCGTCTTATTCCCCACAGCTATCCGAATCGGGTATTCGAACTCCGAATATACGTTTTCCCTCCAGATAAGCTGCTGGGATTGAGATCAAGAAATCATATTCTGGATCCCATGCCAACCGGAGAACAAATTGTATTATCAGCATCTAATGGTGACGTCTGTGCAATATTAGGGAAAAAATCAAACAAAAACACGATTCTTCGTCCAATATTTACAAATATCTTGGGAATCTCAGAACGAGTGAAAATAAACATGAATAACGGCGCGATTGAAGGACTGACCACTGAAGAAATCGCGGAATGTCCTATAGCCACCCAAGGGCTAATCACAAAGATTTATAAAGTGTTACGCGTGTAAACCACAATCTAATTAAAGCCACTAAAAAATTGTTTATAACGGGCGCGTCAGGAAAATCTGGCGCTTGTTTATAGCACTTTAAAAATTGGAGTTTAAAAATAATTTATTACATTTAAAATTACTTTTGTGCACATTTTACAAAGTTTTTAGAAGAAAATAGAGTTACTTTAAATATTTCATATTTCATGCCACTAAATATTATGCCATTTAAAACGAGTTTGATTTTAATTTTTTTTTATTTTTAGTTCACTGTTACCTTTTTCAGAACCATTTATTTTAGCGCGCGTAATTTTACGTTACTTCGGACGAACACTTTCTTATTTAAACTTACCATTAAAAAACAATAATATCGTTTAAATTTTCAAAACTCACAAATTTATTGAATTATCATTTCAGAATACCGAATATGAAAGTGTAGCACAAACTTACATTTTTACCAGGAATGTTTAAACTGGTCAATTTACAAAAGCATACAATTTGTAATGTTTAAGTTTAAAAGCAAGGGAAAATCTTGACTGTTTTTGTGTAGTAAAAGGGCCAACCTGCTTTTGTTTAGGCTCCTTTGTCTCTTACGAATACAGTAAACAATTTGCTTTTTTATCTTTCATAACTTATGAGTGCATATCATCAAATGCAAAAAGGAATCAATAAAAATAAAAAATAAAAATTGTGTCACGCAGGGGAACGGTGTGATAATGATAATTATAATGATAGTGATAAGGGCACCGAGTTCTTGATATAAATATGCAAGACATTAGAATCATCCAAACCATGAATCGGGGTTACCATCCAAAGGACTACTTCACCAAATGCGTCAACCGCATATGCAAGAACATGATCGTGACATTCCGCCATAAAAACCAGAAGGAGTGGGATGCCCACCTACCAAAATTCCGCTATGATTACAATACAGCTTTTCACGGATCGCTGAAAGTTTTACCAGATTTCTTAAACTTTGGTCGTAATCCCTTTCCCTATCGGACTGTGGGAAGTGATCTCGAGAATAGATATCAGCGAGCTATTCCAGATCCCCCCGTGACCTTCAGCGCGCATATTTATCTCAAGCTAGGTATAACGGCGAGAGTAAGCCCCGTCGTTTCTTCGGGGCCCTGTAAAATCAAGCCCAGGTTGTCTCCCCTCGTATATATTTTTATTATGGGAAACGGAAAATACGTGGATAAAGAGACTTTCGACACCATAAGCCCTAGATACAGGACATGCCAGGTGCGACTACTTGATTGGGTAAAAATTAGTTATATAATTGATCCCTTTGAAGACAGACTACAGTCCCCGTCCAGGTCAACCCATCTACTGAGAAGGACCTAAACTCGGCGAAAAATTAGTTAAGATACACGAAGCGTGTAACTGGAACGATCGGCCCCTCCACCTTTAAGCAAACTACCTAGAGACTACCTAAAATTACGAAAGGTATCGCAGTTGATCAAAGAAACTTTTTTTTAATATATTTAAAACACTCCTTTTATTATTACTTCCGTTATGATCTGTATAAAGCCTCATAGGCAGCTGTTTTAAAATTCAAATGGCACAACAGCTTTAATTGCAAAATTCATCGTTGGTAGATTCTTAAAAATATACGCAAACTTATCCCGATACACGAGGGTCCTTTTATTTACATCCACCAAAGGTATAAAATTCAATCGATTTCTTTTACGTTGTAATTTTCTCTAATTTGAGATTTATGTGTAACATGAAAATTACAATAAACGACTATATTGTGAAATAATGCCTTATTTTTGACGTAATTTGACCCCGCGACGTTATTAGGAATGAATAGGAACAAAGCGGGTACGACACGAACTGAACCCGAAGAGCCGCATTCCTGTCAAATCTTAGAGGTAAAAGATCTTATGAATCTGTTAATAGGTGGATTTTAATTCCCGGTATAATACTTTCCTAACTTCCCTTCATTTTAATTACCCCAATCTAAATACTGGGAATTACTTCTGCTTTGTTCTGGCTCTATTATATATTTAACATTTTATATTTTATTTTTATCGCACGTTTTGGTTTCACATTCGTTTTCTTTTTATTATGATTTTGGCTGTGGTTTATAATTTGGCCAAGCTTCTTAGTCCTGTGGGAGGTCGGAGTTATGGTGGTCGCTTGCCGATTGAAAGAGGAAAGCCTGGACCTTCTATTTAAGTAGGGGAAGTTCTGAAAGGGTAAATATTACCTCAACTGTCTTTCAAGTTAATCCACATGTATATATATTATATTAACCAAAAAGGCCCTCAGAACCAAGAATGAAAGTAGCCTCGACAGAGAGCATCCATCGTAAAATTGTACCAATTAATTATTCACCCATTTGTATCCATCTGCTTTCATGTAAACTAACCTCCACCTATCAAATCCGAGATCGAAAACAACACCACGGGAGTCAGGGGTAGGTCGTCATATCCAAAAAATTAGCAGAAGTCTCCAACGCATCGAAGTAAAGGACCTATTATCAAACCACAGGCCTATCACCCCACACCTCCATTTTTCCGATAATCTCAAAACGACGGGTCTCAAACATTCCTCAGTTTTGTTAAGCTTAGATGGAACACCGAACGACGCCATATTGCCACTATTGAAAATCGCAAATAAATTGAGGGGCTGGATCGTATTATATTCAAAACAGATTTTGGATTAAAATTTTTTGAAGGATATATCTGGACGTGAAATTTTATTGTGCATCTTTTTTTCTAAAAAATTGCATAACAAGTCCTGTGACTACTACATAAGTGATACGCAGGATCTCGATGAGAAAGATTTAATAAATGAGTCCACATACGCAAAATACTTCAATCGAAACTTGAATATTACTTTCAGATTACCACGTAGTGACGTGTGCAATGCATGTTACGAAAGTGATTTGAAAAACGTGGAATCTCCTGAAATCGCGATTTACAAACAAGAGGTACAAAAATATAGCTTCATTTGTTTGATGTTCATGTTTATGGTTTCGAACAGAGCTGTATGTATCCTATTTTAGAGGGAAATGTCAAAAAAGGGGAAAATACTGTATGCAGTTTTCTTTATAATGCAATATAAGAACAGTTTGATACTTATTATGTCAAAAAGATTGTTCTTTTTTCTAATGTATGTGGTGGGCAAAATAAGAACTACACAGTACTGCAGAATAGTACATTAAATCAATAAGAAACTCTCCAGATCCTCCGTTTACTATGGTACAGTGTGGTGATAACATTTTAAATTATTATGAAAAATCCTTTAAGAAAACTGTATCGCATCCTAAAGGTATGACAATTTTGAGAATTACACAGAAACGAATGTTTCGCGGAGTCAAAAATAAATCTTCCTCCGATTGCTGAGCTAACTGTAGCCAAAATGAAAGACGTGCAGAGACTCGATTCTTCCTTCTGATGAAGAATAAACTGTATACTTTATTTTAAAATACATAGAAAATTTAATTTAAATAAATGTATATTTAGTAAACCTAATTTGTTGTATTTTGACTTATTAACAGATATAGGTTTTATTAAATTTATAAGCCATACATAGGCGAGACACTTCGTACCGTGCGGCTGTACGTTACGGAGCTTTTGATACGCACGAAAACTCCAGCGCTGATGTTCACTAAAATCATAACTACTTAAAAACTTAAACTTAAACTACTTAAAACTTTAGTATACCTTTCTTCGAATTTTTATCGCAAAAAGTATGACTGACGTCCCAGTAGTAATCTATTGATTTTGAGTGTTTCTGTGGACGCAGAGCAATTTCAGACGTTTTACTGTCAAGACACAAAAGTTTATGTACATTTATGACAAAAGAAAAAAATTTGCTAGCCGCTCCAAAGCCTTACAGATCCGAGGTCGACCGACTGCGAGTTGATAAACGCGTGCGTGATACTCTTGCTGACATGAGACCTCTATAGCTGCAACACTAGAATAAGAGCGGTACTGCGTACTAGGTATCAATACAGTCCGTGTCGGAGAACAAGTACCGCTCTGAGACTTAAATGTGTGCAGTTTGGAAAACTTGGTCTTGCGCAAGTAATTCCTCTTTTAATTTTAAAGGAGTATCCTACAAAAAAAAAACAGCTTTCCAGTGGGCTCTCCACTTTCCCCCATTTTATCAGATACTGTTGTGGACGATTTAGAAAAAAGTTGCTTAGCTTTCCTTCCAATACGGTTACCTTTCTACTTCCATTGCGTAGATGATGAGGTGATGAGCTGATCAGGTTCAAACAATTCTAAACACTTTGATTAATTACAATTATAATTTAAAATTCTCTCTTGAGAAAGAATCAGCTAATGGAATTAGCTTTCTATGCATCCTAATAAAAAGGGAAGGTGATCACCTAAAGACATATTGGTATCAAAAACCAACCGCTTCAGGCCAATGCCTCAATTACTTTTCCCACCATCCACATCAATATAAAGTTAACGTTACAAACAATTTCGTTGATCGAGCGATAACCTTATCTCACAAAGAATTCCACAAAAAAATCTCAAAAAAATTTAAACGATTTTAATTAACAATAATTATCCTCTTCTTCCCTTTATTAACACAGTCATCAAATGCAGATCGCATAACGCAATAAGATTGAACATCGACGTTCAAATCTTGTAATTCTCTCTTAAGTAGGAAAAAAACCAAAAAACATGTAATTATGCTAAATAATTGGTAAAAATTCTTATAAGGTTAGTAATAACATTATTAGACTACTTATAATTAATTAAAATACATTGTTTCAACAGGCATCAAATTTGGATACTTTTATTTGAATCTATAATTCAAAATCTTACATTTTCGTACACAAATTTATTTAAAAAAAAAATAAAAAAAGAATAATAATTACTGCAAGATTAATCAATAGCTACTAATAAAATTAAATTATATTTAAATTTAAGTAATTTTATAATTTTACATCTGAGATATTAATCAAAGAATAATGCTACCAATTAGTTTCAATTCTCTGGACTCTGAAGCCAACATCTTACCTCAACAATTTCTACAAAAAATGATTTAAATTTCTTGAATTTTAATGTTTATATTATGTCGGGCGAAGCGCGAGAACCAACAGTCGCGCGCCCTAGGCGCACTCAAACTAGCCTTTTTACCTATTTCTGTGGTTACATATATAGTTTGATTAGAATTTTTTAAATAAATCTGTGGATCTTTTTGTGACGAAAAATTTAAAAAAAAGTTATCTAGTGCTTCACTTTACTCCGAAAATGGATTTTTTATTTTTTAATAATATTTTTCTCCATGAAAACAAAAACTTTGTATGTTATCGAGATATTGTTAAAAGAAAATTGGTAAAACTTTTTCATTGTTCCTCTTTAGGCCTTAAAAAGTGTACGCGTACTGAAGGAAAATGCAATAGGCTAACTTATTCAAAAATGTTCATGCCAACAGACAAAGATAAGAAACAAAAATCGAACTGAAATTCATATAAAATCGGCGATACTCAATTTTCGAATAAAATCAATACATTTCATTTCATATGATAATGTGATCATTATTATTTTAACAAGAATGTAAATCGATCTAATTATCTGCGAACAACAATCTTGACGCGCATAAAGTCGTTATCTCAAATATATGTGAGATAACGGCTACTTATGTATATATTTGTACTCTGATGATGCAATGGAGTATATTCCTTAGATACAGTTGTTAACCAAATTATTTAATAAAGCAATCATCAGTTTTTTTTCTACTTTGAGAAAATGACGATCGTTTACACTTTTGTTTTTACTTTGGCCGTCATCGTTAATTATATTGGTGAATATAATCATAATTCTATAATTCATGATACATTTTATATAATAAATCTGTGAATAAGGCTATTTCTCAGGCGTGTGAAGCAAACCTTCAGAAGATTTAGTAGTTGTAGAAAAAGGGATTTTATTTTCCAGCTACAAGTTTAAATATTATTGCCAGCATTTTGCATGCGTCATTTAAATATCGTTAAGTTTTTTCTTAAGAGAGCCGCTTTTTCGACAAAATTTTTATATATTATTTTATAAATAAAACAGAAAAAAGCAATAGCTGTCACAGCATTTTTGGGACATGCTTATTACCCATTCACCCCTGTCAAACTCACGAGAGAGTAACCTCGGAAAGTCGGATTATCCGTAAATGAACGAATCATCTAGCGCGCAGCGCGAGAACCAAAGTCGCGCGCCCTAGACGTTCCACCTCGCAAGTCGCGCGCGCAGAGCGCTACGAGAATATGCCTGCGCAGCAGAAAGATTTTTTTTATTCAAGTATACTAAATTGCAAAGCGCATATTAGTCAGAGATTTTCAAATTTCCATTTGTTTGGTTTGTTCAACAGTGCTTGACACGTTAATGTTTGAAAGTAACGCGATAATGTTACCGCTACTGAAAAAAATGAACGTGTTACCTTGCCGTTACATTTTTTATTAGATATTTAATACATTATCTTAATATACAAAAATAATCTTGAAAAAAAATTTAGCAGCTAGCGGATGACAGAATTTAAACGGCTAGAATCGATTGCAAATAAATTTTTTACTGAAAATTCTGACATCATAGAAGAAACCGTGAACTTACGTCTTAATGATGGTAACCCTGAAATCTTTCGAAAAATTAATATTTGTAGTCAAAAGAATGATTTCCACAACAAAAGGTTTGCTTTTTTAACATTTTATCATCTGAAGATATTTATATTGAGTTAGTGCCGTACCTATTTACAACAAAAATTTTCAGTCTGATTCAACTAACCTATTTTTCGAAAATGTCATCGCTTATGCGATGTCTTTGGCTAAAATCAAACCGGATGAACAGGACATTAGGGTGGTCCAAAAATAGATTGGAAATTTTTGTTTTCTCAAATTTTTGTGAACAATGGACGGAAATTCGTTTTAGGCCAGTCTAAACTAAATACATTTTTTTTAAATCATATTCAGATGTGCCGCAAGTCCCATGAAATCGAAAACGTATTTTCCATGGGAAAAAAATACGTTCTTGTACATTTTATTCAGAATCCTAAATATTAGCTGAATTGAGTTGGAATTTAACAGTTCTCTTCACAATTAGCAAGAGAATACAAATAAAATATCAATTTTTAAATATTATCCCCACAAGCTTGTTTTAGAGGATCCCCAAAAACCACATAAATGAAAAATGGGTTTTGCGTGATTTTTAGGCTAATTATAATTTTTTGCGGTTTTTGAAATAAAAATTGTTCCCGATAAATAGAATACCATTTCATACTGATAATTAGATGTGCATAAATTACCTAAACAATTTTTTATTGTTTTAAATTTTAAGAAATTTTAGTTTTTTTAATCCAATTTGCAATTATTGAGAGGTGATAGTTCATCAATGTTAACCAGAGTAATTGTTTAAGCAATATTGGGGTTTTTCCTGAAATTTTGTTCTGTTTGTTTATTTTTTATTAAAAGTGACGTTAAAATTAAAAAGATTAAGAAAAATAATCGTTAAACAAATTATTGTTGCTCATGAATATACTCGTCTATATCACTGCCTGATAGTTGCAGTTATTTCGATAATTTGCAACTTTCTGTCCTTTTTCCACTTAGTGAAGTAATTTTATTAAATTTTATTAAATCTTGAAATCTGCTTCGCCGCCTCAGTTGACACAAAATTAATAAATAAACATTAGAGAAAAATATACTTTAAATAATCTGGTTTTTCTGTGAATACGTTTTTCTGAGATAAAACAGATATTTGAAATATGCTTCAAACTTTCTGCACGGCTCATATTGAACATAACTTTCTCTTCAGTAAGTTATAGAGAGACTTCGGTGAGTTCTAAGAAAAGCAGCAATTTTCAAATTAATAATGTCTAATTGATTACAAGCACGTCTTTTTTTATTATCGGAATTATGTCTTAATCTTTATATGGGGCTAATTTATATGGAGCTAAATATTATATTTCCTAAATGGATTTAATTTTGTGTGGATTCAAAGAAAGAATGCGGCACAGAATGATTAAGAAAATGTCTGTTGGTGAATATGGTTATGACTTGTTAATTTTGTAGATGATAAGGGCCCAATAAAATGTACATAAAAAATGAACAGTTTTAACGCTTTATGGCGCTAAGCGCTTAAGATCAAAGCATAAGATATATCCAAATAACAATCAAAGTCTGTCTCACACAGCCCGCTTTACACAGTGGCCGCACGCTAAGCGCTCAACGTTTTTTAGCATTAATATCATTTTTTAAATAGATTTAATGCTTTCAGGATGATTCATTATGATAAAAGAGATATTTTTGGTTTCAATCGTGTCCAAAACTACGAAATTGTCAGGTTATGTTGTTCTTATGTATACTCTCTACGATGCCTGTTGGTCAGCTCTGAAGAAGTGAACTGCAATGTTCACGAAATGTTGGCAAAATTCGTATTTTTGTACACAATTCAAACCTGAAATATCTATTTCACCATTATTTTTTAAAAATTTTATTTTATGGGCAGCTCTTGATAATGATCTTTCTTTAGAATTGTTGCTTCCCTAAAACTCTATTTTTGCAACATTACTTAAAATATTGAACGCTTTGCGTTCAAAAGTTGCGTGGAGCGAGGACATAGAATTGGCAATACAAAATAACCATAAAACTTATCAAAAATAAGGTAAATATACCCTTATTACTTTTAAACGAAAGTTTTCTGAGGATGAATGCCATATACTAAAAATATGTGCATTTTCTTATTATGTGCCATTGAGTACTTTCATAATCTTATCATTATAATTATAACAATGCCTCCATGTTTTTATTGTGTAATGTGGCATTTTCAGTGATAATATTATTTCAGATTCATGGTTTTACAATGTTTTATGCTCTTCTCTAATATGGCCTATGAATATCATGTTTTAATTAATTTATTTTATTAAAAGTACTTATTACATTTCTTTGATTGATGCAATCCCATATTTATAGTTTTTTTCCATAGTGAAGAATTTTGCAATTGTTTTCATATTAATAAATAAAATAAGAAGTTAAAAACTACTTTTTAAGAATTTCGGAGTCCAGTTTTAAATTTTGGTCAACATGTGTGCTGTTAAGAGCTGTCTGGGTCAGCATGAATTAGTCTCGCTCGTAAAAATTGAGTCCTTTACCATTTTTCATAAGAAAAGTAAACACTAAAATTTTCGTTCACATATCTGTCCCCCTTTTGACTATCTCTCTCTATTTCTGTCTCTCTCTCTTTATTTCTTTCTTTCTGTTTTCCCTCTTTACGTAACAAGAGTTTCTTCTTGAAAATTTGACAATCTCTGGGAAGGTTTCTTTCGGTTTGAGAGGTTAATTTGCGTCGAGTTTTTACACGTTGCACATCAAAGGGAGTTCTCTTCGTGTGTGTTCAATTTTGGTTATTTTATGTTTCAAATTTTATGAAAAATATAATTTTTAAAGTGTCGGGCAAGAGCATTCAACAGGGGAGCGAAAAGATAAGTCTATTTCATTTTTATTGAAACTGCGGAATTACCCAATTCGGGAATTTTATTGCTAATATATGAAATATCTGGTATTATTTGTAAAATTATTTAAATATTTCGAAAAATAATTGCCATAATTTCAATCTTTGCGAAATATTTGGGAATGCTTAAAAAACCATTGCGAAAAGTTTGAAGTATTTTTGAAATATTCGGTAATGCTTGTGACATTATTGAAACTTTTGTGAAATATTTAGGAGATGATTGTGAAGTATTTGTCTAATCTTTGAAATCTATCTAGAATCATTCTGAAACGATTGAATTATTTGCGATGTCTTTTAAATCTTTTAAATAAATTCAGAAACTTTAATATTCGGAAATTTTAATACGTACTTAGAATGTTATTATACTGCAGTTTATTCAAATTACATAATTTATTTTGTTTCGTGCCCAGAGGACGGCCGGCGCATAACATGCGGGAAAACTCTTATGGACAAAGTAAGTAACGAGATAAGAAAGAAATCGGTTAAGATGGTTCGGGCATGTTGAGAGAATGAAGGATGGACGACTAACGAAACATGTATATCAAGGTAAAGTAAATGGCAGCGTGCC
>JAAAKG020143422.1:0-11366 GCA_010014905.2 Druon quercuslanigerum
TTAAATTTTTTTTTAAATCACTTAAATCTGCAACCAACAAGTAGAACTTTTAATCAAATATATATATATATATATATATATAATATGATAATAGAATTTTTATTTAAAAATAATTAATTTTCAACCTAAAATAGTTGGATTTTAAAGCGCTTATTAAAGCGAAAACCCAAGAAAAAGTGGGAGGAAAAAGTTTAGCAAAAAAAGGGGAAAAAGAGAAATTCGTTAAAAAATTTTTTTGATCAAATTAAAAGATTGTCATTTGAATCTTTATTTTCCAAGTTTCATAGGATTACTTCAGTTTTATTTCATCACAATGTCAGTTAGTAAACGACAAAGAAATACGAAAATAGAGTAAATCTTGAATTAAGATATGGAAATCATCGTCAAGTTTAGAATACTTCCCTTATAGCCTTGACAAAGAACCTCGTCTGATGGCCGTGAAATAATAATAATCAAACGAAGCTTCTAAACTTTCCGATTTTAGGCTTAAAATTTTATGCAAGAATTTTCTAAAAATTTCGAAATTTTAAATTTTGAAGCAGGATTTTTATAGTTTGTATTTTTGAAATACTGGGCCCTTTAGAATTATTTAAATTTAAAAAAAAAATACAAAAAAGCAGCAAAAGTATTTATATTTAATTTTATATTTAATTATAAATATGTAATTTGGAATTATTCACATAGATAATACAAATATTTAACAACCATTTTAATGAAAATTCTTCTTTTTTAGAAATAATTTTCCAAACTGTAAGCGCAACTATTACATTTTTTTGTACAAATTTAAATTTTTATAGCTGAAGATTAACGCACGTTTTTAAAAATTAATTTTTTTTTGTAGGGCAATTAATCTCCTAGGTTTCGTTTTTTTGTAAAAAATATATTTTTTTAAATTAAGTATTCAAACATTCAATTTTTTATTGAAAATGTATTTTGTTTGGAAAGTATTTTTTTAATGAAAATTACTTTTCCAAGCTAAAAGTTTAACTTTTCGATTTTTTTTTATTTATTAATTTATTAAATAATATTTTTTAGTTTAAAATTTAAGTACTTGGTTGAGAGTCGAACTACTTGATTAAAAATTTAATTCTTTGGTTGAAAATTGTTTTTTTTTCTAGTGACAACTTAACTATTAACTAAGTTCATTTAAATACTTTTTTTTAATTAACATATTTTTTGTATAGATTTCTGCAATAGGAATGACCATAAAAGTTGGAAAAATGTGACTGGCTCTCCTTAAAATTAATTTTCCTTGATCCTGTCACTGATATGTTCCTTTACGAATCATCTGACTGGTTAATATTATTATTTAAAATGAATTATTATTAAAAATATTTGCCCTTCAGAAACCGCTTACGGAAACACAAATCCGCTGACTGACACTTCACCTCTATATTTTGCACGATGTTTATTTTGACAGAAGATAGTGCACCGACTCGCTTGTCCTTGCTGAGCACTCTCCCTGCTTTTAACTCTCCCTAATCGAGAAGCACTACTTTGAAAATTATTTCCTGGATATATTTGTATGTAATTTAATATTAAAACATGCTACTTTTCACAAAGCCTTCACTTAAATTTTTATTTCAATTAAATTTTTCATTAAATAAAGAAATTCATCGATGATGTCACTGACTGGTCGCATGTTGCCGAATAGTGTCTTTACCTGATAGAAGACACCATTTCACCCTTGTCATTCTGAATTACGAATAAATCTAGACTACTCCTTCCTGTCTTAGTGTCCTTGTCCAATTTTCTTTATAATTTTTTATATTCTGTTCTTTCTCTTATAATTTGTCTTAGCCTATTTCTCTCTGCCAAGACCTGCAACATTAAAATTTTTTAAATTGTGTTTGCTTCTTTCGGTTAACGGCTACGTCGATTTCATCATTCTCCCAGGTATCTCAATTCAGTCTTCCTACAATCGTAATTCCAAAAACTGTAGTTGCTCTTCTAACTATAATGTCCTAAAAGATTGTCCATGTAGTTATATCCTTATTGCGTATTAGTGGCTTCCAAATTATCCTATCTAGCGTTTATCTTTTTCTGAAACTCAATTCACACTTCCAGTTTCTAAAAATATTATTATTTTGATTTAGAATATTGTGAAACTCTTAGAGTAGACGTTCTCATCTAAGGTATTTTCGACCAAATCAAGATTTTTATTTTTAAATGTGATCGGAAAGTCTAATTGCCCTATCAACCAAGGAGCTCTTTACACTGATTGGTCAAGTGGTCAAGTGCCTTGTGTTGAATTTGTTAAACATTTCTAGAAGATCCTTAATGTTGCTTTTGTGAACAAAAGTCAGTATATCGTCCAGATAGCAAAAGAAAAATCTAACATCACATGTAATGGTTTTGAGAATATTGCTTTCTAGAACTTCCGTTACTAAATTGGCAACCGAAGCAGATATTGCAGAGCCCATAGGTAGACCGCATGTTTGGTCAAATAAATTTTTATTAAAAACACAATATAAATTGTTTAAACAAAACTTAAGGAGTCTTATTAAGGATTGTTGAGAAAGATATGAACGTCTACTGGTTTGTGACCACTTCTTCTCTACATTTGCGATATCGGTTTGCTTGAAATGTTTGTAAAAAGAGTCGTGAATTTCAGTAAAAATATTTGTTAATCATCAGGGATATTTTAGATTGTCTTTATCTTTTCTACGAAATCAAAACCGTCTTTAACAAAATTGGTAGTTTGTCCAAATTAAAAAAAAATTAAAACGCTAATAAATCCTGATAGTTCGTATAAGGGTGATCCAATAAAAGTAGTAACTGGTCTCATAGGTGTGCCCTGCTTGTGCACTTTTGGCAAACCACGGAACCTTGACGCAACACCATTGTAATTCTCTAAACTTTAAATTAATTCTGAAATGAATATATAAGTTTTAATCATGTCGCTATTAATCGAATATAATTCGCTTTTAACATTGTTAGTTTGTTTTTTATCTATTGCTTTGTGGGTGATTTTATCCTCAAGCAAACCTTCACATTCATATTTTTTGAAGATTGCAGTTTAATGTCCAGACCAGTAAACCAACTAAATTTAGCGCCTTATTTGTCCTCAATTGACTACTGCTGAATTGCATTAAGCTCGAGAAGTACCGAACGTTTGATGGGTCTTCTCAATTTACGGAATCATTAGTCAAAACAATCGGATTCTCTACAATCAACTAGACAACAAATTGCTTTCTAAATTTAGGTCATTCTGTATGCTTGAAATTTTTCTAAAGAATCAGCTCACAAAACGTTCGACATCTGATGTAGACTTATGAGATGAAATATTCGGTCAAATATTCGGTCAAATGGTTACACCAAAATGCTGAAGAGAATTCGCTTGCACTGCAGGTAGAAGGAAAACAATTGTCAAGACCAAAAATTGCCTTTCAAACTCTTGACAGAGAGCAATTTGAATATATTTCTCACGGGAGGTTATCAAATGAGCCAAGCAGTTTTTTCTTTAACAGATATAAAAGATACTGGCCACTATTTCGAAGTTTCGCGCTTGAAAGTTCAAGATAGCCTACTCAGATGAAAGTCAAACCACGACACATCAACAAAAACTGACAAGTGATTTATCGATTACAAACCGAATACAATAGGCTTTTCTGGAATCAAGATGTATTACTGTGATTGCGCTAACGATAAACGTAACCTCAAGTGATTCTCACATGTGGCAGCAATAATTTTTTAAGCAGCTTATGTTCGATATTTGTCGATGGTCATCAGATCGGCAGCAATTAAGAGCAGATTGTTAGCAAGTACAAAATGAATTGTGAAATAAGGTCGGCTTTTTGTTGGAATATTCTGCAATAAAAAATATGAGATAGTATTTGAGTACTAAACTTAAGCTTCAAAAGTACGAGAAGTTTGTGAATCGGGAAGTCCAAATATACGAGCGTCAAAGGGGCTTCCACTCCTGCGATGTTAGGTTTTCGGAGGTGATGCGTGATAATGCATTACCCTAAGACTCAAATTTAATTATCATTTCGTAAAAGTGAAAATGTTTTTTAAATATTTATCTATATTACTGTTTAGAGTATTTATCGATTTCAAATAGAACTGCACTTTACGGTACTTTCGCAGCCGAGAAGAAAAATTGCACTTCCTTGTTTGGAGTGGGGACGCTCTTATCTCTGGAGCACTCGCAAATTCGCAGCTCCTACTTTTTGTGTCCGAATTATTATTTTTATCGATCTATTGCAACGTTCCGTTGGGTTTTATTGTGGATAATTCCATGGTGTTTTAGAGTGTCTTATTCCAAAATGTTGACCTAAATCTCTCATTGCTTTATTTAAAAAATCTTTTACGTTATCTGTGTATAAGATTCTAGGTGTTCCGGATCATGATATAATCTTTTTGTGGAACTCTGGTTCTATTGCTGTTGAGTTTGATATTTTATTGGTATTCTTTCCATCCATTTTGTAAATAGATCTACAAACAGCATCTGCTACTACTACTGTCCATAGTTCTTCTAAATTAGTTTCCCCATAAAACTTAGATTTGATCTTGATTAGCTGGTTTTATTTTTTGAAAGATTTTGCATTCCCTTACATACGTAGTCTGGCTATTAAATAACGAAACTGAGCGCCTAGAGGGCGCCCTAGGGGGCTGGGGGAAAAACAAGTAGTGCGTTGGGTATCTGGGAATCTTCTCTATTCACGTACCAAAACATGTTTCCGTCACTATTATAGTATTTGTGCAGTAGCGGTTTGAAAAGAACGTGTTTTTGTCTCGTATCGAAAACCATGTGTGACGAAAAACAGGAGCAACGTATCAATCTCAAATTTCTTGTTAAATTAAAAAATACTCCGACTGAGTGCTATAAATTGTTGCAAGAGGCCTATGGGTAAAATTCTCTATCTTGTGCGCGTGTTTTTGAGTGGTGTAAGCCCCTTCAGTGAGGGCCGAGAGAGCATTAAAGATGACCAGTGCCCACGTCGCCGTGTCACTGTTTCAACTCCGGAAACAGTGACCAAAGTCAACCAAATTGTGCGTGCAGATCGTCGAATAAGCATACGGATGATTGCCGAGGCTGTAAACGCCGATAAAGAAACGATCAGAAAAATTTTACACGAGGAATTATACATGAAAAAAGTCTGTGCGAAGTTGGTGCCAAAAAACCTGATTCCTGACCAAAAGCTCTTGCGTCAACAGGTCTGCTCAGATTTCCTTGAAATGTTAGGAGAAGATTCCGGACTGATGAAAGACATTATTACTTGTGACTAAACGTGGATTTTTCAATACGATGTTGAAACAAAGCGGCAATCGATGCATTGGAAGACGCCTGAATCGCTCAGAATGAAAAAAGCAAGGATGTCCAAATCAAAATTCAACGCAATGTTGACAGTTTTTTTCGACATTAGCGATATCGTGATGACTCAATGGGTTCCAGGGGGTCAGGTTGTCAACCAGACTTACTATTTGTCAGACTTGGCAACGTGCGACTTTTTTTTGTTTTCGAATATTAAATCTTCTTTGAAAGGGGCCCGATTTGAGTCTATGGAAACGGTAAAGTAAAAAACGGCAGAGCTCCTAAAGGCCCTCACCAAAGAAGACTTCCAGTACTGCTTCGATCAATGTAAAAAATCTATGCAAAGGTGTTTGGCGAGGGGAGGGGAGTATATTGAAGGGGAGCATTCCAATGTTAAATCATTTTCATATTAAAACCTTTTTTCGTAACCAGTCTCGTTATTTAATAGCCAGACCTCGTACTTACCTGCATCTGATTTACTGGTCGATTACTGTTCTTGGTATTGTTAGTTTCCATGCATTTTCTGGTGGTAATTATGAAGGATTGAATGGATCAGTTCTCTAAAAATACAATTGGCAAACCCTTTTTTTCCAATTATTGTTTGCCTCGGGTTTTTTTTCTAACTTGACTTATCTTTGTGAAATACCACTTAGCGGTTTTGTCTTTTGTGTTTGTTTTTCCATACTGACCGCTAATATTAATGCTATACTTCTATCTGCTTCGATTGCTCTTGATAATGCATCTAGTACAAAATTTTAAACAAACTTTGTTTTTGACTTTTTTTCTTTAAGAATGTAAAATAATCAATTTTCTCAAGAATTAATTTCATGCAAAATAGCATGAAACAGATTTCTTCATTAAAAAACGTATCGCTTTTAATGTGTTCACTTTGTGGATCTAATTCCAGGAACTGGATAATTATTTGCTCTAGGGAATTTTCTAAATGGGGGGAGGATTATTCTTGGTATTTTTGGATGTTGATTTTTTGTTTTCAAACCAACTTTTAATTTAAATTTAATATGATCCCCTTGCAATTTTTTATCCCTCTTATTAACTGGCTGTCTTTCTGTTTTTTTCCCATTCTTGGGTCTGGGTGCTAGAACTTTCTACAAATCGTAATTCTATTTTGGTGAAGGGTTTTGGAAGAGCTATGCGTTGAGCATGTTATTCCCTATGATTCCTGCCGATTTTAATGTTGGGACCAATCTAAATACCATCTTTCCCTATTTTAAAGAGAATCTCTGTTTTTTCCTATAATACCTAATTCCTGCCCGGCAGATTCCACAATTTTATTTATCGATTCTTTCATTCTTCCGAATAATTCTTTACCTAATAGTATAAAATCACTTTTTAAGAAATAATATACTTTACGAAATAATACTTAATCAAATTCTATTTATAAATGAAACCTTGATTTACCTGGATTATCCTCATCGGATTTTAATTTCTTGGGCGATTCTCTAATTTAGAAAGGCATTTAAAACATTTTAAAGGTTCTTTGGTTTGTGCCTTTTTTATTCGGATCCGGACCTCCCTGTGCACTTGAACTGGTGTCTCCAACTTTTTAAAACTTAAATTCTCCTCTATAAGTTTATTTATATTGGGATGTCTGATTTTCGCAAGCATGGCTCAAATTTGATTTTTCTGTTTTTTGTATTTCCGGCGGTAATTCCGTTATCGCCAATATTTTGATTTGCGTATGGTGGGGCTAATAAAAAGTTTAGCCAATACTTCCATAGATTTTTTTATAAAGCCAGATTATTCTGTTTCTTAAATTCATTGCTTTCTTGATTTTGGTCTGTATTTTTATCAAAATTTTTACCCTCTTAAACCTTATTCGTGATTGATTTGTCCTTTTAATTTTGTATCCGCCACATTTAATATCTGTCTTCTAATATTGAAATCTAATATTCCTTGCTCAAATCTCTTAGATCTGCCTATTGGCTTTTTGAATCTTTTATAACAATCCCATGGGATGTGCATTTTATATCCTAATCTCAAGTTTTGTACGTCATACCTAATTCCCATTCTAATTTTTCCCTAGGGAAAAAAGAGGGATTTTTCCCTCTTCCTGATTAGAAAATCTAATTTTGTTCTTCATTTGTTCTCTGAATCTTGTATCTAAACACGTTTTTTTTTGAAATCCTCTTTAAATTGTTGTAATTTGCTGCAGTTATCCTTTCTAGCCTTTCACCACGCTCTTGCTTCTTCTGATAAAATTTATTTCAAATTTTGCAAAATTTTCCTATTGAATTTAGAACCAATCAAATATTTAAGTGAATTATTAAAAAATTATTCAAAATTATGTTTTAAAAGTTAATTGTGGACAACAAACTAAAATTATACATGATGACCTCATTTTCGCACAAAATAAAGTCACCAAAACAAATTAAGTTACCGACAGTAATTATTATCGAAATTTCAATATTTCAAAAATAGAAGTTCATGAAACGAAAAAATGACATTTTAAATTTCTGAAGCTTTGAAACCAGAATTTTTAAAAATAAATAGTGAAAGTTAACAAAATTTAAAATTACCGAAAGTTTCCAATTTAAAGCCTGAAAAATAAAAAATGTTTTTAACTTAAGTAACCGGAAGCTTTCCGTTTCTTGAAATTTTTCTTTTTCGGTAATTATATATGTATTTAATAATAATGATTAATTATTTATTTGACAATAATTCACTTGAAAAATTCTTTCATGATTTTAAAAATTCTTAAAGAAATTTTTTAAGTAAAGAAAAATAAATTGACATTTCTTGGCGCCAGAAGAAGAGAATTCAACCTTCGACAATGATGATAAAATATTTATAATCACATAGGTTAAAACTACGCCGTAGCAAATTATCGATACTTAAAAAATTTGTAAGAGATAACCTTGCAGATAACAAAATGTTCTAGAATGAAGTTAAAAATAATTTTTTTGTAAAAAAAAGTTAAATACTTTTAACTAAATGAAATATTTAATATTTTTAAAGTATGTACCCATTTTGACAATACTCATTTGTTTAAAATAGCTCGAATTATATATTAATATTAACATCTCAATTTCGTTAAAAATGTTATAGTTTAATATGTTTTTAAATTTTGGTCATAATAATTAAACTTTCTAACCAAAATAGAGAAATTTCCAACAAACTAGTTAATTTTCAACCTAATAGTTATTAACAAAGAAAAAACTTTTCCTCATAATATTTGAATTTTCTATTAAAAATGAATATACATTTTCAAAAATTGAACAGATTTATTTAGAAGTTTTCTTTCTTTAAAAAAGTCGACTCTTGTTAAAAATTTATATTTGCATTTAAGGATTGAATTCTTTTATTAAAACAGCATTTTTTTAGTTGAAAATTTAACCATTTAATTTTTGATGTAATCTTTTTTTGTTCAAATTTAAACTACTTGGTTGACAACTTTTGTATTTTATTGAAAATTATTCTTTTTTGGTTTAAAATCTTTAGGGTCCATAAAAATATTTAAAAAAAGATTCCAGCTCACATTTTTAACGAAACAAGAAATGATTTTTATAGTGATTTGATAACATTTTGTTGTCAACAAGGTTCCGTTTTAAGAATTTTTTAAGTTGAATAATTTACTACGGCGTAGTTTCAACTATGTGTTGATAAATATTTCATCATTATTGTTGAAGGTTGAATTCCCTTATTCTGTGGCCACAAATTTTAAAACATACTTCTTTATTTACGAAATTTCCTAAAATACCTTTAAAGTCTAGAAAAAATTCTTTCAGTTATTAATTAATAATTAAAAAATCAATTTTTTTTAATAAATACAAATTTCATTATTAAAACAAAACATTTTCAAAAATAGATTAAAAATGTTTATTTTTTGTTAATTAGATAAATCTGGAATATACTAATTTTAAGACTTCGAAAATTCGGATTTCAATTATTAGGTAATTTGAAATTATTTTTTCGGTATTATTGAATGTTCAAAATTTTTATTTTTTGCAAAAATTAGGTCATCCCATATAATTTTTTCTAGAATCTGAATTTTAATTTCAAAATTATGTGCGAATATATTTTTATTATTTCTGGAATAGTGTAAACTTTTATGAATAACTCAAATGTTCTGAAAAATGTTATATAGACTGATTAATTGCTTATTAGCTTATTTTTTTTACAATATTAAATAACATTTAGATTTTATTTTTCTGTATTTAGCAACAAGAAAGATTTTTACAACAGTAAGGAAAGAGGAAATAAAAATAAGAAGGCAACCAAATAAATCCCCTTCCTTCCCTTTTTTTGTGTTTTTTTATTTTTATTATTATCAAAACACAATAGAAAAATTGGTAAATAAACTGTATTTGGTATTTTTGCATATAAAAATAATGCTTATTATAATTATTTTTAAGGATGATCCAAACTTTTTTTTCCTTCAAGTAACAATTTAAATACACTCAGAATAAAGATTTTTTGATTCAAAGAAATTTTCTTTAAATTAAAGAAAAATATTCTTTTTTATAACTTACAAAATGGATTTTTCAGTCTCCAATTACAATTCATTTTTTTTTATCAATCAGCTAGCGTTTATAAAAATAACAAAAAGCAAATGTGTACAGAATACGACACGAATATACAGAAATAAATTTAAATTAAATTCAGATGAAATAAAATATTTTTTAAATTACAAAAAATGAAATAAAGTAGTTAAAATATAACATGTAAACTAAAAAGGTCAAAAAAATTCGACTTGGAAGTGAAAAAAATGAAATATCACTTAGGGCACCGCCAATTTTTGGCCCAGCACTGGTCGTTTCTCACAAGTGGTGAGTGTTCCGATGCGATATTATGGGTAAGCAAATTTTATTGTACGTAAGGGGGCGTGCTTCGATTAAGTAACGGATTATAGGCCCTCTTCAAGCCCCCCCCCCCCCATAAGATATGGGATTTGAGGCTAAAATTTAATTTCCAAAGCCCTCAGATTTTTCTTGAACAATTTTTTATTTCTCATGAAAATTAAAATTCAAATACGAGGAATTTAATCTTGTAATATTTTTTAGATTGAATATTTTGTAAACGGAGTAAAACAATATTTTAGATACAAAATAAAAAGTTTCAAATTAAGTTATTTAATTTAAACAAGAAAATTACTTATTTACAATAAAAGATGACTTTTCAAGAAAATACTTGAATTTCAACAAAATAAATTAATTTTTGAAAAAAAAGTAAATTTTAAAAGTAAAGTTGAAATTTTAAGCGAAAAAGGTGAAATAATATTTGTTTAAAATTATTTTCCAAACCAACAAGATGAATTTTCAACAAATAAATATTTTTCAGTCATAAAAAAAAAATTACCTAAATTATTGAATCTTTAAAAATTTCTTCGATAATTATCATTAATAATTTAATAATAGGAAATATTGTTAACCAAGAATATTATATAAACGAAATAAAAATTTTTTTAATTAAACTGAAAAAATAAAAAATGAATTTTTTTGAGAGTTATTGAAAGTTATATAAATTTCCTGACTTTTTTAAGATTTATTTTTTAGTCCCTTACTTTTTACTGAACAATAAAATTTTTAATTAAAAAAAAAAATTATTTCGTTATTTACTTAGTTTTTAGTTATTCGTTTATATTTACGATTCTCAAAAAAGAGAAAATTGGAAAAAGGCTTCAAAGATCTAAGAAGATTATAATAAAAGAATTAACCTTATATACGTGTGAAAGTTTTAAATAATTTTTTATTTTGAAAAATAAATTTCAAGCGAAAATTAATAAAGGCTTTCAAACGATTTCCTAAAATTAAAATATTCAAAATGAATTTTAACATTTAAAAGATTTTTTCAAATTTAGATTTTTAATGATTTCAAAAATAAACTTTAGGGGCTTTTAAATAATTTCGAAAGTTCTCAAAAAAATAAAAAATTTTCTTGAATAATTTAGAAGATTTTAAGGTAATTTAAAAAAAAATATATGATATTTAAAATTTTGGATCAAAATTTGATCCAGTTTAAAATATTTATAATATTTTGCAAAATACGATAAAATAATTTTTTTTTGAATCCTCTGGATTTTTTTCTTAGACGTCTGAAATAGTCAAAAAATTCTTTTTTTGATTTTTTCAATAATCTTTTGAAAATTATA
>JAAAKG020143423.1:0-11365 GCA_010014905.2 Druon quercuslanigerum
ACACAAAACAAAAGAATATTTCAAATAAGAGTGTAAAGAGCGCGCGAAATTCAAAAAGTCACCTTACTTTTTGATCATACCTCGTATTCCGTAACTCGCGAAAGCGTCAAATACAAGTATTAATTAAAGGAAACAAATATTAAATTTTAGAAATGTTGGCCTCTTATTATTTTTGATTATTTTGTGGTTAGGTGAAACCCCGCCCCTGTGATTATTAAAATTAAACTGATTTTTTTATGCATTATAGTCTAGCTGTCAAAATTGTATATTTCACCTAAACTTACCATTTAGCGGGACTTCTTGAGATGTTTGCCTTCTTTCGCTAATGGTTGGCGCCCTTGATCGACGCGCTATTTAACTTCGACGTTGTTATTGATATTTAGATTGAAGCAATTTTAAGCCATATAATCAGGACATGGTTACGAGGCCTAATTATGCCCTGACAAATGGCGACCAACTTTAACCTAACCACAATTTAATATTTTTCTTTCTTTTCTCGTTAGCGGGAGATACTCACTTTTGCCGGAGTTAATTGAGACCACTAATTAGGCAATTTTTTTTTTTTTGCTGAAAATTAGCCATTGGAACCTTGGGAACTCATAAAAATGTTTAAAAATTATTCTTTTGCCTGTACCTGTACATAAATATACTTGCTTCATTGTGGACTTTTAAGTCTATTTTGTTGAAGTGGTTTATGAATAAGAGAGACCTGAATTCTCAGATAGTGTACAAATAGAAATTAAATATCTTGACAATCCCGTCTCTCCAGAAGCTTTGACAAAAATAAACAATGTTATTCACTCCCTGCCGGAAATATTTTTTTGTCTTTTTGTATTTCATTTTAGAGGAATTTTGAAGGGTTTCAAGTTGGGTCAACTTAAGTTTTTTTTAATTCCTTGTCGCGCAATGACAAGACACATTCGTCAACGGTAGAAAAATTAGTCGGAAAAACTTGAATTAAGTTGCAAAATAGGTAAATCAATGATAATAATTGATCTTGAATAGCCGCAAACTGAAAAGGTGGAATGAAATTCTGACATTTTTCGCGAATAATTTTTTTTTAGAAAATGGAAAATTTGGAGTAAGACACCGTTCTTCTCTGTTTCACTTTCTGCTATCATTCGACATTTAATTTTGGAATTTTGAAAACTTAAATCGAATACGATGGCGTTTTTAAATTCGCTCGATAACGTGCAAACCTATACGGAATTAAAAAGATTGAACGCGGAATTGGACAATCCGAAAATTGTTCTAAGCCTTGAAACTTGAAACTTAGATACTTCCGATAATCGGAAAATAAGGTACCCCCGATTGAGAAGAGGAATTAAGCTTCTTTAGGGTTGGCCTTCAAGGAATTCAGATTATACATCTGTGAAATCGACGGTGTCAAACGGATAAACGGAAACTGAGTCGGATTTCGAGAATTTAACAGCGGCTCTGCCTAGTAGTAGACCGGTTAACGCACCTCACACCCCAGAGAACACTACGGTAGAGTAACGCGTAACGAACACAAACTGCTTAACAACGGTCGCAATGCCTCGTAGCAAAAACTTATATAGCATTACCAAAACGACTGCTACGGGTTTTTTACGTACAGTCTCAACACCACGCGTTACACGTTAATTTTCGGAATGTCCAACCACTTCAACAGACCGAACCCAGTGGCTCCTTTTGAGGTTAGAGAAACAATTGATAGCCACTCTAAACTTCCGAACCGCGGTAGGCAGGGAATCTCTACCACGCAAAGAAGGCAAGCGTTTCTACAAAATCCGGGTATAGATAGAGCAACAACACCACTCACAATTTCAAAAATTTTCGGGAAATCTGGGATGAATTTTAAGCAAAACCAAAATCACGGTGCCATTCACAAGGACCAAACTAAGACGTTTAACTTGGGTGCAGTTTTTACCAATACCACAGCTTCCGAATCTGAGATCAAACAACTTAGGAGCAAGAACATTAGTAAACACAGATTGGGTCTCGACAGAAGTAAATTAAATCGGTTTAGCCAAACGTCTTTTAACGAAAGCCAATTTAGGGAATTTGCAGACAAAATTCAACAAATTGACCCTAAAGTTGATAAAAGTAAAAACCGTGAACCCACTCTTCAGGAAAGAACGCGCAGGAGTAAGATTGCATTTAGGGACTAACGCTTCCACGAACAATTGACAGAGAGGGACACGGTTTACAGCAATAGGTCAGCAAATAGGAACAGATTCGGAAACAGGGACTTAGGAAACATCGTATTAGGGTGGAACTCACGTTTAATGGTAAGAGCAACCTTAGCGCCGATGGCTTTCTAACTAAAATAGAGGATTGTAAAAAGCTCGCGAGAGTAACAGATGAAGAACTTCTATTAGCAATGCCGGTTTTATTGGAGGGAATTCCATTCAAATGGCTTAAAAATCATAAAGGTCAAGGAGCAAATACAGGCGAGAACACAGGGTAAAGATGAGTTTATTGATGACTATCTAACCAATGTACAAAGCTTGATAAATTTGCTTGAGGACGAATTGCCGATAGTTGACCCACTAGATTAGGTCCATAGAGGTCTCAGACCTGACTACCACAAAGTCATCCGTCGCTCAGACTACAGATCATTCCGCGAACTATCTCCCCTCGGGAGAAGCTAAGAGAAAGAATGGAACGTAAACATTAGGGAATACAAAGCTCTACCTCCTCCCGAGAACTTCTTGTTAAAAGAATTCGCTTATACACCAAACGCGACCCGAAACCATCTAAACAATTTCTATCCTAATCGGTAAAGGAGAAAGTAGTTAAATCCTCGGCAATCGCTACTGAGCAGAAACAAGTTACGGACAACAACATTAAGAAACATACAGAAACAAACGATAGTAAGCAGACCCCACATGTTACTTCTAAGGATGGGGGAGGTCAGCACAAAACTATGGCTACTGCTGATATTAAAATAAAGAACGATTTTCCGATTAGACTTGATTGCTGCCTTCAACCAAATACCACTGGAAAGAGACAGTCAACCATACACTGCTCTCACATTGCCGGGAAGAGGGTTGTTCGAGTTCAAAAGAATGCCTTTCGGGCTCACAGGAGTTCCAGCAACCTTCCAACGGCTGATTGATAGGGTGATAAGACCAGAAATGAGGGAAAGGTTCTGGACTGCGTGCGTCAAGCCGGTTTGACGATAAACCCAGAAAAGTGCGAATTTTGTTGCTCCGAAGTAAAATATCTTGGGTTTGTTGTTAATAGAGAAGGCCTTAAGGTCGATTCCCACAGGGGGGAGCCTATAACTTATTATCCCGTCTCTAGAACGGTCAAGCACCTGCACAGATTTATGGGGATGTCTTCTTGGTATCGGCGATTCATACTGGAATTCTTGACCGTAACGGAACCCTTGACTCGACTTTTTAGGACAAATGTCAAATGGCACTGGGGTGAAGAACAAGAGGGGGCTTCAAATAGGTTAAAAAAGACCTTAACTGGCGCACCTATCCTCGCGTATCCCAGTTTTAAGAGTGTAGTTAAGAATACGTTTAATTTGCAAACAAACGCGAGCGCTACTGGGTTGGGAGTAGTATTAACCCAAATACAAGACGGCGAGGAAAGGGTTATCGCTTTCGCTAGTAGAATTCTCTTAATGGCAGAGCGAAACTATATAGTCACAGAGCGAGAATGTTTGTCTGTCGTCTGGGGAATTAGAAAATTCCGCGAATGGTTGAATAATTTAAGAAACCCGACTAGTCGACTCGCGCATTGGGGTTTGGAACACCAGGGGTATGATTTCGATATCATACACCATACAGGTGCCCTGCATCATGTCCCAGTTGCGTTGTCAAGGATGAACGAGGAAGATGAGGCCCCAGTGTCTGGTATAGTAAAAACGGTAAACCCCTGGTATTTGCGGCGCTTACAGGCGGTGAAGGATAGACCTAAAGTCTTTCCAGATTGGAAGATTGAAAACGGGAGTTTCTATCGTCACAAGCCGAACTTGATTACTGACGCCATGTTGACCGATTTCGAGCCTTCGAAATTGGTTCTTCCAATAGTATGTTCGTTCGTTTAATCCCTGTCAGAACTGACCTGAGAAAAAGAAAATCACTGGAAGGACCTAAAACGAGTAGATGGTGATTTCGCATTTATAATTTAATTTTTTTTTCTTTCAGGAACTAACCGTAACAGTAATTATAAAACCATTAAATGCCGAGATTACTAGCGGTCGGTAGTCCTCGGCTAAGCTTGGGGAAGTTGTGACGAGGTGTTTATCGCCTGTCACGTAAACTAACCTTACCAATGACGTATATAATGCAGCTTTCACAATTAGAGGTGATTCCTTTATAATGAGCATAACGAAGAACGAGAGCCCTTTCGTTTCCTTTCCTATTCTTCTCAGGGAGTACCCTCATTTAGTCAAAAATAAATATTAAAACTGTTTTTCACTTCTGTTTTGTTTCTTGCGTATTTATATTTCTGCGACGAGTGCGAGAGCTTTTAAAAACAACCAGGCGCAGCATGCAAGACTGCGTACGCAGGGCTGGAAAGGGAAAAAACAACTTAATGCCGTGATGGCTCTAACAACGACCTACGACGAGACAGAAAGAGAGCAAGAATCCAAGATTCTGGGTGTCTCATTCTACAACGCAAATACTTAGGAAGGAAAGACTCTAGAGATTTCTGACCTCACTACCCAAGGAACACCACCATGGAAATTCGCAATTTGGAAGCCCAACCACAAAGCTACAGTGTGTCATCCATGGCCTTTGAGAGAGTGAACGATAGTCACCATTTTTTTCTGTCTTTCTTCGTCCCAGGCACACGAAATAAAACTACGGGAATAAACTAGTGAACGGTTGGGTATATTTCGGTCGTTTTTCAGCATAAGTGGACAAAGGCCGATTCCTATCGGCACCGCTGGTTTTAGAGCGATGTCAGAAGTTAATAAAATTATGACACTTGGCTAAGTGGGAAGTGCGCTATCACGTCGCTGGTTTAAGTCCCAAGATAAAGCTTTACCATATTACTGCTGCTCAAAGTGTCGAAAATCTTTACTCAGATATAATTCCTTTTATCACTCTGCCGTTAGAATGGAGCTTGAAGACTTTCGGTGGCCATATTGGATATAAAACATGCCCGCGGATTCGTGCTGCGTGTATCAACGTTTGGCGCATAAGACCTGCGCCGCTATTGGTCGATTGGAGCGCCAAGGCGCAGACAACCCTTCCGGCAGCATCTGCACAGCGTGGCATTACATCACTCTCGTTCTTCATGTCAAACCACATAGGTAGAAATAGTATTATCTACGTGTCGTATTTAACCGAAAGGAAAAATTTACAAATATTACGATCGTCTATAAACAGGCACAATACATGTCCAGTCAAAAGATAATTCATTTTGTTAATCTCAGCAAATCACTGGGGCGGGATTTATAAGGGACAAAAGCCAAAGAAATAAAGAAATGCCGCCAAAGTGATTCGCCGCTCTGAGTGCTCTCCATGCGGGTTCTTATTCTCTGCGTTTTTTTTTTAAGAAACGGTTTTACTATCACGTTTCGAGCAAATAGGCGAGGGTAGTATGGAAATTTGGTTTGAGAGAGACCAGGGTGCTGATTATGTCAGGTTGGTAAGGCCTGACAATATATTTTTGTTTGTAGGCAAGTTATCACTTTTTAGCTCTATGCGAACTGTGTTAATATGCAGTGCTTAAATAAAAAGGATGGTCGTATACTTTCTCCTTATGAAAAGGCGAGAGAGAGAGAGTTGCGTTGTCTATTGTATCTCCGTTGTTGTTGTACGGCAGCGATGAAACCCTACCGGATCTTTGTTCAGTGAACTCAATGTACAAGCACGATTCGCGATTATTAGTCTGATACAGGGCCCTAAACAGCTGCCCAATCCACTATTGAGTTCTTATCGCGAATGTTAACACAGCGGATTTTATTCGAGAAAGACTCAATCAACGTCGACCGAAAGTCTCAGCCGACGGGACTTAGTACTCGACTCGAACACGGGAACTGATTTAAATTTGACTTGAAGTACGCGACTTTGTCGAACTTGTTCGTTCACGTAGATAAAATGGACAGTATAACTGCTTGAGACTGAAGACATTGATACAAGGGAGGATCGGGATTTATATAGTGCTTCGTCCCCATAGGTTTGTGGATGCAAGCACGTCCCGGAGTCTTGATGAAAAATCACGTTCTTGACTACTGATGAAAAAGCACATTCTTATTTCGTCTATTCATGCTTATGGTGGTCCATTGTGTCTTTCTCCATCTGTTACATGTTATTTGATACTCGCTATCCTCGCGGTGGCATACGATGACTAATAGCTATTACTGGCCGCGGCGATCGCTCATCTCTACTCTTGACCTTTCGAAGATTTCTATCTTATTAATTTTTAGTAATTTCAGTCCTACACCTTCTATTATATTGTGTCTGACTAAGTACATATTCTATCACTAGCGCAACGAAATGCGTATTTCAAATGAGAAAGTTACACTATTCTACTTTTTAACTGCTCTTCTATAATTTTATATGTGTAATTAATTATAAGTCTAGTTTATTATTTGCTATATTTTGTTCATGAAAATACGCGTATGCATTTATATTTATTCATCCTTATAATGATGAATTTAATATAAGGTTTCATTTCAATTATCGTTCGTTGTTAAACTTTAGATATCTTCCGAGTCTGTACCCTCCCGTGGTATTGCATTGCTTATTACCTTAAGCTCTCTACCTTATCATCGGCGGCGCGTTACCACGGTTAGATACACAATCGGATAAGTTGCTTATGCACGTGGATGCATATATGCTTAAGGAGCACTGTCTCATGGTTGTCTTCGAGATAAGGTAGGTTACGTCTTTTAGGGCGTTATAAAAATATTTCAAGTTTTGGGACATAACAGCCCTCCCTTCTTAAAATAATCATCGTCCTCGATGAAAATCTCCAAATTAAACCTAAAGACAGCTGTTCCTCTATTTAATAAGTTATGTTTATAAATATTATGTACTTTTAGAGTCTCATTAAAATTATTGTTTAAAAATTCAAATGTTTCTCAGATAACTTAAAATACATATCTGGTTCAATTTGAATGTTGGGGTAACAGAATTTGTAGGTGGTAGTGAACTCGTGGTTGATTCTAGTATGATAATATTATGTTTGTTCCGTTGTTGCTCTAAATGTGTGCTAGGTAAGTATGTCTTGAAGCATTATGCATCTGGACCCTTACTTACGTCATCATTTTTCAGTCTTTGTTGTGTAGTGGAGTCAGATAGTTTTTCGTCTGGATCTACATCCACTGTGATGTAGGAAGGCTATTGTTATGGAAATAACGTATTACCCCCCTTTTTTTTGCTTAAGTTCATTTACTATCACAAGTTTATTCGGTCTCCGCGGGTCGTAGCCATGACATCTTCCTCCGTTTCGTGTGATAGTTCGGATACAGATAAATTTATTTAATCTTTGATTTATGGTGACAACTCGACGGCTTCTTTGCCTGATCCAGTTATTTCGGAGAAGTGTATCGCGAATTTCGATCTCTCAGTTTTTGATTCCGATTACCTAGTTTCGGAAAATACAGTTGAAGATTTGTGTTCTTCTTCTACTACCTCAAGACTTGAGAGTTTAGTGTTGCGAGTCACCTATCTCGAGAATTCATTAAATGCGTGTTGTATTTCGGTTTGGGAGCTTCCAATCGACAACTTTTTTGATAACTTCATTTCGGCGTCTCGTGATATCATTAATAGTGACGTCACCCTTTGTGATTTCGTTGTGGTTCACCGGCTTGATAAAAAGCGTAAAGGTTTTCTTGTGCGCGTTTCATCCTTTTCCCTGAGAACCAAAATTCTTGACAAAGCGGCTCTCTTTCGCTCACTGGGAATTCATGTTTGTTTATCTTAGGTGTGTGATAGATTACTGATTTTATTATTTTTTTCTTTGCTTTCAGATATTCCGAGGAGGGCTGCTCGTATCTCAGTGACAAATTTTTTTTTAAAATTGCTGAGTCTGGGCACTGCTCTGGGCTTTTATTTAGCGTTGTCGCAAGCGCTGTAACTGGATATTGAGATGCAGGATTCGTCATCCATGGGTAGTATGACAAGCGGCAAGGACACTAATCGAAGGCGAGGACGTCCGCGGAATACTCAGGGTGCCGAACAGTCTGGTGAAATGCAAACGAGACTTCAGGAAGCTAGGAGGGAGCTGAGTCTGCGCGCTGATGATATTTATGATCTCATCGGCCAGCAGCTGACTCCACGTGGTGATCCGGAGTCTCGTCCGTGTTTACACGTTCATGCTGGATTTTTGCTCTGCTTAGGGTGAGTTTACACTGTTTTGTTTTAAGTTCTTCTTAGATTTAGTTTTGTTTTTGACTGTATCGGTCATTTATTGTGTTATCTGCATCCTTATAAACGTATATCTTCTTTTTTCCAGTGTGGAGGGGACAAGAGGACTTCGAGATTCGACATTTACAATAGATTGAAAGGTTATTGTCTCTTTTTTTATTTCTTGTAATTATTTAAATATATAATTAAATATATTTATAATAATATTTAATTTTTGATCATATATATTTAGGTATGATGTTTTAGGGCGATCGAGCTCTATATATTGTTATTTTTCTGAATAAATTTTCATTTTATACTTTCAAATAGTGTATTTTGGACCAATGACACGGCTTAATTTAATTTTCATTTTATTTTATTAACTTCCATGTCGTTAGTTTATAAGATGTGTTTGTTTGCAATTTTCCTTCAACCCTCTAATGTATCACAATTAGCTTTTTTAATCAAATAAGATTCGAATAGTTATCTGCACAGTATTCGAAATTTTAAACCTTAAAAATATTTTTGTTGCGCTGTAATGGTGCGTGTACGACGTAGTTGCTCAAATATCTGTATATGAAATATTCATTGTAACTAATTCTTAAAAATATCTAGTAATTTTTCTCTGACGCAACTTAGGCGTGAAATTTTGTAGCTATTTTAAATGGAATCTGAATTCTTTTTAAAACTTAAGGCTATGTTTTACGTGAAGATGTTCTATTTAAATGAATATTCCTCATACCTAATTTACAAGTATTAGTAATCATATTACAATTAAAGATTTTTCTGTATAGACAATACAATAGTGTACCGACAATAAGTTAGTTCATGCATTATTTCAGTGACTTTAAATTAAGCTTTTGACGCGCTCTGTTTTTCAATATTAACACACGTGTCTTTTAATTATACTGAGTGATGGTGTGTTACCTTTTATAACTTAATTCACATGTATTTCCGATTTCAATCAAAGCTGCTGTAGCATATTTTTAACTTGCTTTTAACTTATCTTAAATGTTTATTTGCTACATTATTCTTAATAGAGCTCTCCTGGTGTTGGTGCTTTGCATTGATAGTGCCTATGCGAGACTCCATGCGATGGGTGTGGTATTCCTTTTCTACGGGCGGTCTTCTTATTCCTCATTGCGACATCACTCCATACGGTTGCTAGTTCATGGATGTCGCTTCCTATTTACTGCAGGTGGACGTATATTGCATTCATGCTTCTGTTTGGTCTGGATTCGGCGGCCATCATGATTATAGGCGTTGCTACACACATTATGTATCTTAGTCTCGGTTTCTTATGTCGAGCGGATAATGTTCGTCAGATGAGCGACCGGGGTCTGATGATGTCACGCATGCACTGTGGCTTTGCTCTTGTCCTCTTCTCACCATTTTGACAACAGTCGGCTGTCTTGCTACTGGTGTTCTCTTGTCACTGTGGGTAGCGCCTTACATTTGCCATAATGTTTTCTCTTTTGCCTCACATTGTTGCCACTATCTCTAGCACTTTGCCATTCCCAGGGATACCTTTTCGGCAAACCTTCAAATCGAAAGCATAAGGTCACTCATGTACTTTGCATGGATGATCTTAAGATCTATGCTAAAAATAAAGAGCAACTACGTCTAGCTATAGGGATTGTTGAAAGATACGCTAAGGAAATAGGAATGGAATTTGGGTTAGAAAAATACGCTAAAGTTTTTTTGAAGCAAGGAAAACTTAATGGCATCTCTGAAGACCCTGACCTCGTAGACAGAAGCCCTATACGACACCTTTGCGCTGGAAAGACTTATACATATACTCATATCTATAAAGGACACTCTCCGAAGCAGATATATGTGGCTCATCATCTGATCCCTTGATGTCGGGACACAAAAGATTATGCATATAAACAAAAGCATGCATCTTATGTCTTCTGTTCCGCGACTCTACATCTTACGCCGTCAAGGTGGTTGGGGAATATTGAATCTTGTATGTCTTCAGAACAGGACTATTTTGGGTAGAACGCATAGAGTCGCAAATGGAAGAGACCCTCTTCTTTAAATGGTCAGGAAGCATAAAGAAGTGGGCATAGGAGCGTTTTTGTATAAAGCAGCGGAGAAGGCTGCTGAAACACTCAGATTTAACTTCAGTATCAGGGGTGAGCAGAATGCATCAAATCTTATCTATCTCGATTAATCACTCCTGAAAGCCCGGATTCAGAAAGCACAGGAGAAAAACTTCCGGTAAGAGCTCCTAGATAAGAGGATGCACGAAATCTTGCACAAAAATGTGGAGGATCAGTCAATGTCGTATGAGCTAACTTTCGTTCTCCTTAAATCACCCGAATCGAAGTCCGGCACGGAGGGTTTCATTTTGGCATGTCAAGATGGTGTCATTTCCACCTTAACATACCATCGCTACATTTTGAGCCAAGACATTCCCCATGATAGCTGCAGGACGTGCCATGCACACCCCGATCATCTAGGACACATACTATCTAGTTGTCCAACTCATTCGGTAAGGACCTATATCCAAAGGGACAATGCGGCACTGAGAGTGCTTTATTACCATCTCTGTCACTCTTACGGCATTAAACTTGATATCGCTCCGCTGAACGCTCCTAGGGAAGTAGAGTCAATTGTCGAGAATGAGAAGTGCCGCATATACTGGAACTTTATTTTCTCCACACTTGTTTCTGTTGCACACTCGAGGCCTGACATAGTTCTCCTTGACTTCGAGAAGCGAACAATGTTCGTTATCAAATTTTCGGCACAAGCTGACAAGAACATCATAGTCAAGGAGAATGAAAAGAAAGAGAGGTATAGAGACCTTGTAAAGAAGTTGAGACGATTGTACCCGGAATATTCTGTTTAATTTATCGTCCTTATCATCGGCTCTCTTGGAGGTGCCAAGCTTCCACTGTTTAATAACTAAAAAGCATGCCTGCGTGTCATCAATATGCTAAAACTCTTGCGGGGAAAATGCAGAAGGCGGTCGTCCTTCTGTAGTGAGACGTGGTTATGGCTGAAATTTTACCACGATTTCGCTGGGATCTGGTGCAAATTTCAGATTAGCACCCGATCCA